>JAJIYU010002334.1:0-30727 GCA_030144865.1 Tinospora cordifolia
ATATATATATATTTTTTAACTTCTCTAAGTTGAAAAATTTTTACAAAAATTCTTTTAAATTTCTTAAACTCTTCGAGTTAATCCTAATTTTTTATAGTCGAAGTTTGGTGCGAAGTCCGATTTTCATTTCTTAAACATAATATTAACATTTGAATTATGAATCTTACAATTCATTAGTCTAAATCTTTGATTTAATTTTCCAAGGGTTGAAACTAATTTTATTAGGATTAACAATTATAACACCAACATTCACAACTAGCTACAAATCCAAGGCTTTTAAGAAATAATGAATTGTAAGATTCATCATAAGATTAGTTATGTTGATCTTCAACAACTTTCAATCTTAAGTGGCTTTAGTCATCCATCAAGTTCAAAACCACTTCTCGACCATGCTATGAAGTTATTCGAGAAAATGGCGTTACAAGATGTTTATTCTATATGACAAAAACATAAGTGTCCAACTTGAAAACCAAACTTTGTCATAGTGAATGAATTATTAGTAAACACAATATTTATTTTTAGTCATTACCTGCTAGCAAGGAACAACTAGATGACCAAACATGTGAGTCACTTGCACTAATGTTTCTTATGACCGAGCATAAGTAGGTTTGGATGGAAATGGCTGCTCCCACGCCATCACTAGATAGTGTCACAAATACTAATTAAGTTAAAATATCTTTTCCTGTCTCAACAAAATCCAAAGCATCACCAAAAGCAAATGTTGACTAAGTAAGAAATACATTTTAGCTTTAACATGAGCAATAAAGATTTGATTTATTAATACTTAATAGTAAAAATCATTTCCAACACACATGCATGCACACTAATACAAATGCAAAAGCAAATACTAGACAAGGTCATAATTGACCATTTCTCATAAAATTGCAAAATTAAACCTCCAAACTTAACGGTTATCTTTTATTTCAAAAGATCAATTATAAGGTCTATATAATAAGGTATCACATGTTGTTGAGGAAAAAAAAAAAAAAAAAAAAAAAACTTAATTGCACTAAATTGAGTTTAGTTGAGTCAACATAGCAGTTCATGCAATCATTACTTTCCACAACTTCTCATATGTACCCTTTTCAAAAAAAAAAAAAAATTTTAAGTCTTATTCCTCTGTTCATAAACAACATTAATATTTTTATCAAAATAATAATATCATTAATTATATTCAAAATTTGAGTTTTCTAATATAAACACAGGCATCACATACACACTAGTATGCGTGTGCATGTTAAACAGATTTTTTAGTGTTTCTTGACTATGTATACCATTTTATTTCTTACACCGAAAAGCAATCACTAGGAGCATAAGAAAGGCAGTTGGCTTCTGACAACTCTCAGAGAGGTAACTATCACAGGTTAGGTAATCAGTATGTCACTAAAACAAAGGATGTCGCAAAGAGATGGTTTACTTTGAAAGCGTGAAGTTTGCATGGTCAGGCCAACCAACACTGACAAAAAAACCATTGATTTGAAATCAGCGCCCCGCGTCTTGCTTACTTGAAGGATATCTAGCCATCCAATAAGGTGTCAAGCAGCAAGTGTGTAAATTCATAAAGACCAATATATCAACAATATTTAAACAAAAAAAAAAAAAAAGATGATCATACGCAGGAAAAAGAACAAAATGAATCTGATCATGTCTATCAGCTACAATCAAGCTTGCACAAGAAAAGAGAAAAGACAGACAAATGGTAGCTATTTTTCAATGATAAAAACAAGGAAACTACCGTATCTCCCCATCCTCTCCAAGCTCCCCATCTTCGAGCTCCTCATAAGCACCATTTCTACGGGAACTGTCCCGGTGATCTCTCTTGTGTTTCTTATGTTTGCTTTCACTATCAGATTCAGGTGAGTATGCATGCTGCAGAAGACACCACAAAAATATGGTTACAAATCATTTACCTCCCCGTCTTTCTCAAAGAAAAAAAAAAAAGACAACAAAACAAAAAAAACAAAAAAACAGGAAAATAAAATGATGAGTACCTTCCTTGATTTTTTCCGATCACCACTATGCCTTCTTGATTTCTTAGAATCCTCCTTTTCATCTTTTTCAGAACTTATATCATCTGCTCCGCTTTGGTGACGTTTTCGGTGTTTCCGATCCTTCTCTTTTTCCTTTTTCCTATCCTCCTTTACATCAGTTATATCAACAGTCTCACTTTCTGTCTCATCTTTCTTAGAACGATCCTTTCCCTTCTCTCTTTCACGTTCTCTTTCTTTTTCCTTCCTTTCTTTCTCTTTCCTCCTTTCTTTTTCCTCCCCTCTCTCTTTCTCCTTCTTTGCCTAAATATATAAGAAGCTCTAATTAAAATTATAAGCATTTTACAAAATAAACTGACATATTCAGAGATACCGTATGGAAACTAAAAAATATGGAAGGACATGTTTGGATTTCAGACAAGAAAAATATAAAGATGCCAGCGGACAACCCATTCTTTCTACCTTTTAAATAATTGCAAGAAAATAATCTGATACATATTATTAAACAATTTGTAGAATATGTCATCCACATGCAAAGCAAGTCCTAAAATTACATTGACAGAGATAATTAGATGCTTGTTATACAAGAGAAAAGAGGAAATGAATTCAAGCAGTTGACGGGAAAGGACTTTGCTGAGTTGAATTACACTGTTAAGCAGCAAAACCTAAAATTTCATTAATAGAGATAATTAATTAAAATTAGATGCTTGTTATACAACAGAGAAGAGGAAAACAATTCATGGAGCTGACTGAAAAGGGCTTTGATGAGTTGAATTCAACTGTTAAGCAGCAAAACCACCAGTGATGCAACACAAGTCCGATCAGAGCTTCATTACCATATTCAGTACCTATTTGATGTGGATTTCAAAGTTGGATGCTTGCTGTGTGCCTACCAGCAGCAAACTTAAGGCATTACCATATATTAAACACCTGTATAATTAACTTCTTTTTTTAAAGGTATTAAAATACATAAAAGCCAATGCCATTGACTTGTCCACGTGCTCAAACAACTTGATCTAGAATTACACAACTGCAACTAAATCCAATATATGTCCACAGAAGTAAAATAAACCATCATAGTCTAGACCACATCAAGGCAGCTACGTTGTGCAATGTTAGCACCAGACATATTCAGGATGTATTTGCAGTTAACTCACAGTGAAGACCACCAACAAATGTGTCAACATTTGTAATGTAGGAGCAGACAAAAAAAACACGAATGGCCAAAATTTATCACACCATTGCTAGACTTCTCATGGCGACAACCATACACGTATATGAAGGCTGAAAAGAGACAGTAGAACCCCAAAATAGAAATAATATAAAAGTTATGCACCTTCTCTTCCTCTCGCTTACGTTCCTTTTCTTTAGCCTTTTCTTGCAGCATTGCTATATACTCTTCAAAGATCTCCCTCCCAAAATTCTCATCCCCAATAGACCTAAAACATGTAATATTGATAAGAAAATCTAAAATCTGGCATGTTGTTCTTAAACCCAACAAGTTTGAATAATTGATGTCACACCTGTACTCTTGACTGTCTTCGAAAAGTGTTTTGCACTCCTCCCATTTTGAAGATGCAGTTATTTCCTAAATAGAAGCAAACATAAAATAAAATAAGGAAATGGTACACTTAGCAAGGAACGCAGAATGACACAGACTGCTAACTGTTAAACATCACTGTACCTTGATGGAATACAATAGATCAGAGAAGTCTTCTGCAAGACGTTGACGTTTTTTAGCTTCTTTCTCCTCCTTCTCCTTGATCCTTTCTAAAAGTTCATCAAATACAAGCTGCAAAAAACCCATCAAAACCATCTTGTATAATATACCACTTACAAATTGAAGTGCCAAAACCAAAACTCCTGAACTAAATGTGAAAAATGCACAAGAATTCATTTTGACAGCAACATAAGTTCAGGAATCAACTTATAACTAAAAGAAGTGCTAAAATGGAAAATTCTTTAATCATTCGGGAATCAGCTTCCTTTTCAAATTTTCAATTATTATAACCAATTTTTCCTATAATTATTGTACTTTCAATGTTCATTTCCTGTTATTGACCATAACAAGCTCTAACCGTTATGAGGATGTTTGGGACAGGGTAATCTTGGGCATAAGGAAAAAAAATCTTGAAGATTCTTATGTTAAAAAACCCCCTTCTGGAGCTATTACATGGGTTAAAGTAATAGCAAGGTCCACATTCTTTATTGAAAGGATGAAGCAGGCACATCTAAAGTGTGCAATATACATAGTCAGGCACATGCCAGCATCTCCTAAAAGCATATACTTTCTTCCATTCAAAAACTCAAGAACGCAGTGTGGAACAGTGGAAGGACCGGAAAGCTTTTCACAAGAGGATTGAACAAGTATTATTAAAATCATTTCTCTATGGCCGAGCATCTTACCATGCAGAAAAGTAGTTGCTATAGCTGGCAAGGAAGATGGAAACAATAAAGTTGCACCATGTGAAATACTCATAAAAGGAAATAACTAAACACATTTTCACATCTTTCATATGCGACACAGCTCTTTTTTTTTATTGTCCATTTTTTGGGGGGATTGTTGGGTTGCAATTAATAATAGAGAAGAGATCATTGCATCTTTCAGAGAAATTAAACCAGAGAATTTTTTTAGATTGAGTCTTGTATCAAAAAAAGCAGCAAGTCAACAAAAAAATCAGTGTTGTCCAAGCATCACCTAAGGATCGGGGCCCCCTAACTACCTAGGCATTGGTCTAGGCATTAGGGGGTATATTTGCAAAATGCAAAAAATAAATAAATAAATGAAGGGCTTCAAATCCACCACCATATTTAAGGTTTCACCAAAACCAATCGACCACCATACTCCAACAACCAAACCATGTGACTGCCTCTCTCTCTCTCTAGGGCAATTATCTCTAGTGATTGTCTAGCGACTCTCTCTCTCTCTCTCTCTAAGTACCTAGGCATTAGGGGGTATATTTGCAAAATGCAAAAAATAATAATAATAATAATAAAAGGCTTCAAATCGACCACCATATTTAAGGTTTCACCTCTCTATTCTTTCTCGCCTAAACTTTGTTCGTAGCCACTCAACCTTCTCTCAGGCTATTTCAATCTTCAATAACTCGCAACAACTCCTTTGAAGGACAATAAAAACAACTTGGTTTTCAATCTTTTTTTCTCATTTAATTTGATAAATTTTATGTGAAATTTGTTTCTATTTTTTAAATTCTCTTTGTGATTTTGTTCTTTATTTTGAAAATTGCAGAACTATAGGTGTTATTGTCTTATGTCAACTATGTATATTACCTTGTACATTGATGACTTTTTTATTATTTTATTTTATTTTTCATGATTTTGTATAGCCTAGATGGCATTAGGATTTGGAAGCTGTAGTTCTAATGTGAAGTCAAAAGATCTTAGCTGAAAATATATATACTTGAATAACTCAACAAACAAAAGTAAGGTCTCATGCAACTACCATCACAAGGAAGTAAGTGAAGGCATCAACCGAGTGAAGCAAAATTTGGTTGGAGTGAGTGGAAATGTAGTCTCATGTGAGAAATGTCTTGAATCAATGAGAGATGAGTGCAGGGCAACTCTTGTAAGAAATGAAAGAAGAAATAGCAATAAAAATTTATTGGGTTCATCAGGTTCATGGGAAGTAGAATAATATTTTTATATGGAAGGAGATGATGAAGAAACTAATGTGGTAGAAGTGGAGGTCCACCAAGGCTTCCAAAAAGAAGGGGCCCAATCGATCATTTTCCTCAACTTGATCCCAAAGAAGCATTGCAAAGAAATAAAGAAAAACAAGCAACAGTTGAGGCTCTGACAAAAAGTCTAAGATGAAGAAAGTATGTCAGTATATAATGAGGGGGATGTATCAATAGGAAATTCTATTTAATGCTTTGAAAGCAAAGAGCTTCAAGATAATGATTGAAGCAATTGAACAAATTGGACCTGGTTTGGGCCATCTAGTTACCCTAAAGGAAGGATAACATTCTTAATAGAGCAATTGGCATATACCAATGAGATATTGCAACCAGATAAGGATTCTTGGATAAAAAATAGTTGCAGCATCATGTCTAATGGATGGACAAACAAGAGGCGTAGGAGTTTGATTAATATTTTGGTTAATAGTCCTTCTGGCATAATATTCTTGAAGTCTAGAGATGTTTCCTCATGTATGGCCATGGAAGAGACTTTTTTCAAGTTGTTGGATGATGTTATAAAGATAGTTGGTAAAAAAATGTGGTTTGGTAATCAATGCAACAGCTTATGTAGCTAGTAGAAAAATGTTAATGTGGAAAAGATATTTCATTTGTTTTGGACTCCTTGTACAACACATTGCTTAGACCTAATGTTAGAAGAAATTGGTCCAATTCTCAAGGTAGAGGGAATGATTCAGAAAGCTATATTTTGTTAGACTTCATATACAATCACAGGATTGTTTTGAATTGGATGAGGACATATACATGATAGTGATATCATCTAATCCACGATCACGAGATTTTTCACCTCATTTCTTACTTTACAAAGTGTTTATAAGAAAAGAAATGCATTGAAAAAAGATATTTATTTCTAATGAATGGAATGCTTCTTAGTGACCTCATGATGCCAAAGAAAAAAGAGCGTTTGGTATTGTCTTCACAAACTCTTTTTGAAATGGGATTATATATGCCATGAAAATCTCAGGACTCTTTATAAAGGTTTTGAGATTGATTGATACACGAAAAGCACCCCCTGTGGAAGATATATGTGTGTGGGTGTGTGTGTATCTTAAGCAATGGACAAAATCCAATAGACAGTTAAAAGAGCTTTGATGGAGGACAATCAATAATAAGTTCTTAATTTTTTTTAATAATCTTTTTATAAGATTATAATTTAGTTAAATGCATTCAAATTCCAAATTTTAACATTCAAAATCTTTTAATTTTTTAAAAACTATAAATTATCATCTATATGGTGTATCATTGATAAAAGATAGGATTTACAACTTCAACACCCACTTCATGCTATCGAATATTATTTGAAGCCTCAATATTTTCATGCGAATGATTTATAATAAGATTCAGAGATTTCAAATGGGCTACACAAAGTAATGAAGAGGTTGTTACCAAATCAAGAAATTGAGAGTAAAATTTATGATGAGATAGGGTCATATTCAATTGCTAAAGGCACCTTTAGCAAAGAACCAACGATTAGGAAAAGGGCAACTATGACACCAAGAACCAAATCTTATTTGCATACAGTTATGTTTATTTTTTAATTGTGCATTAAAAAGTATTAATTTATGTTTAATTCTTCATTATGTTGTGATGTTGTTAAGTGATGGTCACTTTTTTGGAGCTCAAACTCTAAATCTTCAAGCCTCGACTTTAAAAGTTCTTTGAGTAACGTGTAGTACTAGTGGATGTGTAAGAAATTGGAGTGTATTTAAGCACGTGAGTTAGATGTTTTAGATTAAGTTTTTAGTTTGCTACATCTTTTTATATATTCATACTATTGTAGCAATATTAGTGTTTTTTTTTTTTTTTTTTGTGTCACCTTCTTAATCTACTTAAAGAAAAAGAATAAATTAGATCAAAAAATTTGAATGATCTCGTATATGCACGTTACAATCAAAAGATAGTGGAGCTTTAAAATAGGAAAGAAAAGTTGGACCCAATTCTTTTAAATGATATTGATGATCATAATGAGTGGCTAACTGAAAAACTAAAGACTTAGTTTATGAAGATGAAGATTTGACATAGATACAAGCACAAGAAGCTTTAGGTCCTTTAGAAGTACGACACTATACTAAAAGATTAAGATAATAAAGAGATGTAGGTGGGAGCTCAAAGCATGAAGATGAGCTATGACTTCATTCATCATATTCTAGTATAGATGATGAGTTATATAGCAAAAATAATGACAGAAATGATTATGATGATGACAATATTTTCGAAGATACCAATGCTGAAGGTTTAAAAGAAACTCCTCTCATTGATGATTGATAAACTTGAAGTTATAATTTGTTTTTGTTGACTTTTGACATATGACTTATAAAGACTTTTTGGAATGTTATGAACTTATGACGATCATAAGTTTATTTTGATAAATTATACAAAGACTCTGTTCTTTCCTCTTCTCGGATGGCAAATATTTCTCCGAACATATGGCAGGGTGGGGGGGACCAATGCCAGAGATTCTTTGACCATCGTAAGGTTGGATAGGTTTTTGGTAAATAAAGATTGGGAAGAGCTTTGTGGGATAGGAAAGTCGCTATGCAAATTTAAGCACAACTAGACAACCCTTTCAGATTTTAGCACACAACTAGACAAAAATCCCAAATTTAAAAATTAGATAGCTGAGGAATCCCACTGCCTGTGGGATTCCTCACAGACAGTGGGGTGGGCAGAATATATATTTATAAAAAGGTTAAGTGGGGTGAAAAAGAAGATGATACGGTGAGCAAAAGTCAAAAGGGGGAGGAAGAGGTTCAAAAGGATTGGAAAGATACTAGAAGAGTTGAATAAGAAATTGCAAATTGGCTAGTGGGAGAGAGAGGATCAAGAGAAGAGCGAAATGATCACAAAGACCCTCAAAACATTGGTGAATAGGAGGGAAAGAGGAAATAGACCAAAAGCAAAAATTAAACAGGTCAAGGAAGGTGATGTGAACTCAAGGTTCTTTCATAAAATTTTATTTATTAAAAGGGTGAGAAACACAATAGGAAGGTTGAAAAAGGATAATGAGAAGGTGGTGGACAAAATGGAGGAGATACATCAACTAATTATAGTTCACTTCAGCAATAGATTTGAAAGGAGTAATCAGGATAATTGGGGTATTGAGGGCATTCAATTAGGAGGCACTAATAATCAGCAGAAGCAGTGGCTGAAAAAGCACTTTGAGATGAAAGAAATAGCAAAAGTTGTGAGGAAAGTAATGGGGAAAAGGCCCTGCGTGCAAATGGCTTTAGCATGTTTTTAATCAAAAAATATTGGGATATTGTTAAGGAGAATCTTATGATGGTGATGCAAGAATTGCATAATAGAGGAATAATAAACTGAAGGGCAAACGAGACATATTTGTCTTATCCCAAAAAAGACAAATTCAACCAAAGTAACCAATTAGTTTGGTTATAACCCTCTACAAGATAATAGCAAAGACATTGGCAAACAAATTGAAGGACGTCATTCATCAGGTGGTAGTAGATACTCAGATGGCATTTATTAGGGATAAAAAAAAAAAAAAAATCATAGATGCAGTTTTGGTGGCTAATGAAACAGTAGAACTAGCTATCCAGAAGAGAGGTTTTGGGGAATCTAAGGAAGAAAGGAAGGAGAACCAGTTATCCAAAAGATAGGAAGGAGAACAGGATGGGGGAAAAAATTTCTTATCTAGGGGGTAAGATTATTATTACTGAAATCAATTTTAGAAGCATTACCTACATACTTCATGTCTGTTTTCAGGATACGTGTATCTATAGCAAGAGAAATTGAGAAGGTAATGAGACAACTCCTTTGGAAAAATGAAGATAAGGAGAAATCCACAACTCTGGTGGACTAGAAGTAGTTGGCGCAGGATATGGAACATGGAGGATTAGGAATGGCCAATCCGCTGATAAGGAATAAAGCTATGGTTACTAAATGGCTATGGAAGGTGCAAGAAGACCCCAAAGCATTGTGGGTAAGATGATTAATTACGTCCATAGAGAAATAAGTCAGTGGGAAACAACAATCGAATGAAATAAGTTCACATATAGAACCCCTACAAAATTTATAGGCTCCCTGAAATTTGCATTTCTTCAACAAATAATTGGAAATGGAAAGAAGGTAAAATTTTGGGTGGATAAATCGTGCAAAAATACCACTTTCCAAGACTAATTTCCAAGATTATACAGGACATCTCAGCTGCAAGGGAGTGGTTAGAGAGATTTTCACAACTCAAACACACAGGAAGATGGCGGGTATACATGGAACCTCCACTTCATTAGATATATCACAATGCCAAAGGTCAAGGAAGTGAAGATTTTGGCGCGATATTGCAGCAGGTTCAAATTCACAAACAGGAAGATAGATGGACTTAGGAGATTCCTTAGGAATTCTTCCCATTAAAGCATGTCTTCTTTCTCCTATCACAACAGAACATTCCTAAACTTCAACATCACAATTTCATTTGCAAAGCCAAAGTCCCTATGAAAGTCATGATGCTAGCATGGCTTATAAGACTTGGGAAGCTTAGCACGATAGAAAAAATCCAAAAGAAGTTCCCTAACTTGTATTTGCATCCTTCACGATGTTATTTATGCAGAGAAGCTCAATAAGGCGCCCCCACCTCTTCAGCAACCGTAAGATGATAAAGGAGATAAGAAGCAAATGGGAAGCAAGCCACAAAAATTTCATAGCTCCAAAAGAAGGTAAACGGTCTGAGATTCTGGAGGTGGTGAGATGCTCATCTATCTTAAATAATTTAAGATGGATCATAATTACTTAGCAAATATCGTGTATGAGTTATAACACGATATTACGTACACAGATGTGCATATAGAACTCATACATAGCATGGTCTCTTATAATTACTTAACAAAATGAACTACACATATGGACATGTTACTATATTCATACACATGCATACACGATACATTTATGTGGGGATATCTATTGATATAGTTATGGGAAGAACGCATGGCTAAAGATAAAAAATTACCTTTAAATTGACATCCGAAATGAGTGGAGAGCGAACTTCCTCTGTGACAGCACCCTTGAAATCTTCAAAAGTCCATGCTGATGTCATGGTGATCTGAGAAATAACTACAATATAAGGAAACTGAAAATGTTTGGAAATTAAGGAACTTCTGTCAGAAGTTACCTTTCCCAACTTAATTGTGTCTTTTATTCTACTCTTATCTTCATGATACTGCAAAGAAAACAAGAGACAATGCAAAAAAGTAATTCACTTTTGTGAACTTCAATCGAAGGGGACCGATTCGAGTCCCAAAGGTAAAATCATCAGAACAGCCCCCACATTCAAAGGCCTCTTATTCCCATTAGCAAAAACCTGTTTTACCCATATGTCATAAGGGATTTTAACAACCTCTTCAAAGACAATTAATACTTGATAGAATTAATACTTAACTACCTTTCAAACTGTAAATTATATGTAAGAAAAAAGAGCAATCTTCATAACAAATTAATTCTACTTGATAACTCGAGAAATCTAACAAAGTAGAAGTTTCAAACTGTAAATTATATGTAAGAAAATAAGAGCAATCTTCATAACAAATTAATTCTACTTGATAACTCGAGAAATCTAACAAAGTAGAAGAATTTTGGTCACCATTCACCAAATTTCATAAAATATCAACAGAGACAAAACTTGTTCTCAATTCAACTGTATCTCAAACATGTATGGATAGATAAGCATCAAAGGCTTCTCACATGTGTTTGAAGCATATTAAATTATTAAACATGCAATATTCCAATCCTGTATAGCTAACAAGAATCAAAATTTGAAAAATTCAGACTAGAGCAAGGCACTTCTTATACCAAAGGTCTTACACATTACTAACAAGGTATAACATGAACCCCATGAATATACATTCTTTTCTAATTGAAACAGGCCGAAAACCCAACCCTAAGAATCAAGGAAACAATTTAAAGAAAACTAAAAAAGAAAGATATTAAAATAGTATACATTCACGATCACAGTTCAATATCAATTTCTCCGAAACCAAATCACAAATGAACCACACCATAAATATTTATATCTTGTTGAGATATAACACTGTAAAGAAACAAAATACAACTGAAAGCTTTAACAGGACATAGAAAGAAATCCAACTAAAAAAAGTGTCTCACCTTCAAGACTCTACAAATTGCAGATATTTTCACATATGCAAATACAGATTTAAGTTGGTATACAAAAGAAAGCAATGATGGAAAACAGATAATGGGAAAATAGAATAGTCTAATTGCTAAGTTATGAACTCGGGACTTGAAAAGAGATTCAGTTCCTCTTCCTTCCTCTCACCACCATAAAAATCCCAAAGAAACGTCTAATTTCTTATGATAGTCAAGCCCTTGTGATGGAAAAAGGATTTGTTGAGTCATCTTAAGTTTTTTACGAGAAAACATAGAGTGGTCATATCACTAACGTTAAAGCCCCAAAAAAACTAAAGTTTTCTATTCTTTTTATTGCTCAACAGATAATGAGGCATCATAAGGATGCTAGCAGGTAATTAAGACAAAAAAAGGTGAACATTACAATTTGAAAAACATGTTGATGACTGAACAACAGAAAATGAATACAGTAACAGAGTAGAAGCAGATATGTGCATTACATAAGATGTGAATGAAACAAAAGACCTTTTCCATCATCGTGGGGTCAGATACATGAATGGATTTACTCCATTTGTCTAATCAAGTAGATAAAGAATAGTTGCTATGACAAGTTTTATATTGGTCATCAACTACATAATGCAACCCTCCTCCTTCATCTAGACTCAGACCTGGCTATGCTTTAAGATGTGCAAATGGACTTCCGCACAGAAGAAGTATGTGAATTAGGACTGAAAAAAAAAAAAAAAAAAAAAAACAATAGTGAAAAAAGACAGGTTTATTCAATGAAATATATATATATATATATATATATATATAAAATAAAGGAATCGTTATGCTATGAATCACAAGAGACTGAGGTGAAATGACAAAAATGTGGGCAATATTAGACAACTGATAGCATTAGCAGCAAATGGCATGGATTACAGAGAAAATATACAGGATCTAGGTTAAACCAATTAAGTGTGCACATTTTAACCAATTCCATGTTACTGCAATGAACAAATAAAGATGCTTTGTCATTTCATGGAGCATTCCCAGTAATTTTGGCCTTGAAGCATTTAAATGATTTTGGACAATGCCTTATCACTACCAGATTTTTCCCAGAGCTTTTAGAAGCTTCCTTTCAGGAATCAATTTGCAATATCAACAAGGAAAAGGAATAAAATGTGCACTGGGAAACAGCAAGCTAAAGCAACCTGTTTCTCGAGTTCTTCAGCAACATCTTCAAACAAATCTTTTGGAGTTGAACCAGAGGTATTCGATGATACAGCTGTGTAAGCTGCAGTATCCTTCACCTAGAAGCCAAATACAAAAACTTAGGTAACATCCACAAAAACTGCTCAACACAATGCAAAATAAAGAGGTAGGAAGGAAAGGCTTGTCTACCTTCATGCAGTAGTCCCGCCAATGAGTTTTAGCAGTTAAAACTCCAGCAGCAACATGCTCTTCCATCAATTTGCGAAACTCATCACGATTTTTTCGCTCAGCACGCCTCAGCTTCTCCTGTTTTTTTTAATGTAAAAGAAATTAGAACAGAATGAAGCCTCTATCTATGCAACAGTAATATATCTGATGACAATGATAATCAAACCTTCTGTAACTTCCGCTGCTCCTCCTCCTCCTTCTCTAAGTCACGTATATATTCCTTTTAACATTCACAAGGTTCAGCAAAAAGCAAACATATAAATACAACTAACATCAAATAATCCCTTAAAGATCAAGAAAACCTAGAATGAAGTTGAAGAAAAATTCTTTGAAAACAAAAAATAATAATAACCACCTGAAATATTTCCAATCGGTCAATTTTTTCAAGCCGTGAGCACCTTTCATCATCCTCCAAACGATCCTGTACTTTCCGCCACTGGCTGTTTACCTGCATGATAAAATAACATAATATAAGTGTAAATCAAATTTCAACCAAAACGCAAACTAGGCCTTGTCTGTTAAATAAGTTAACTAAAAATACTTCACTTTGTCACATACCTTAATAAAATCACAAGATTCCAGAAATTGCCTATATTCCATTATGTTGCGCTTATGCTCTTCTTGAGCCTTTACTCTTTCCTGCACATAAGAAATATATAAAGTAAATACTGACACTTGATTGCATCAATGATTTAAAGCTCATTAAGAAAATAGAAGCAAATACACAGGAAAAGGCAGAAAAAAACTACTTTTATCAAAAACAAGCAAATATTCGATTACTTTCATAACATTGAAAAAGGAGGTTGCAAGCTTAGTGAAGTACACAAGAATTAGGGAAAAAAAAAAAGAATAAAAATGAAATTTGCAAAAGTTGCAATTTCCAAGGAAATAAAATGCCAAATGAGATAATAGTCTCTAGAGAAAAGTCATCAACAGCTTTTCCTCTTTACATATTGCAACTGACACTCAAATTTATGAGGAGAATGACAACATAGACAGACAATAGAATATATTGCAATTGTTAGAAGCCAATGGAAATTAGGTCCAGCATTTGGCTAACATGTACATAGTTCCACTCCAGAGTCAGAAGAGAGTAATCATCAGCAAAGTCAAATACCAAATATAAAAACAAGAGATAGCTAAGAAATACATGACCACTCATAAGTATCAAGTCAAAGACAAAGATGAAAACTGAACATAATAATTAATAGTAACATCAGCTAGCAAAGACTGAAGGTAAAAAGAGAAGGAAGAAAACAAATATTGTGGATCTAAAGTTCTAAATGCAGAAATGAAGATTATGCACAGAAATTGAAAATAACAATTCATTTGATATGATAGTGAATTAGGCCTTGTGTCAATAAACCAAATTATAACATTGATCAATCAAAGTAAAAAAACACACGTGCAATTCAGCATTGGATACTAGTAAAAGAAGCAGAAGCAGAGTCTACCTTTTTCTGAAGTTCCAACAAATAACTTTCGAAAAGATCCTCACGATCTCTAGGCCGCTCCACAGCCTTAAAACGCTCATCATCTTCAAACATGGATATAGCTTTGCTGAGTGAAGTCAAAAGGATTAATCAGCTCTTTTATGACAATGATCATTGGTTGCAACCTCCCAATCAAAGAACAGTTTTAAAACATAATAAAATTAAGAATAAAAAACAAACAAATGAACTTGCTAAAGTGGAATGTTAAAAGGTGAGCTGGAGGATTATCATGGAAATAGGAAAAATCAAATGTCAATGTCACGTAAGGAAGAGGTAAACCTCCATCTTGTAGCTGATGTGAGATCTTTGGATTCCTAATAACAAAGAAATAAAACCAAAAATAAGAAACAGATGTGCAATCAAGAGAAGAAAATATAGAAGACTTTAAAGATTATGCAGCTTACTTCCAACATTTTTGTAAATTCTTCACGAGCTCTTTTTTGCTTACTTCTTCTCTCCTCAGCTTCCTGTTTTTTCCTTTGACCCAAATACTGAAACAAATACAACAATAATTCAAAATACACACATATGCACAAAGAATTTAAAAGGAAACAGTAACAGTGTTTCATCCAAGTGAGTGTTTACCTCATTAAATGCTTGCTTCCGCTCTCCAAGTGTTTTCAGAGCACCATACCTTTTGTCATTAATTATTATTCTCATGGTCTGCAATTTTCCTTCCAATGTCAGTTTGAGCACTCAAGAAGACAACAGTAACCAAGAATGAGTATAACTTAAGCTACCTGCTCCCAGGTCCAGTCAGATTCAACATTTGCAGATTCCAAGAGTGCTTTAAATGCATTTTTGGCCTCCTGAAATAAGTACATAATGTTCCTTGGTTTTGCACTAACAATAAAAACAATACCAAAGCTTTAGAAGTGTGTTTGAATAGGGCACCTGCTTACTAGCATAAACTAAAGGTTCTTCATCAACATTTTTCTCCTCCAATGGAGTAACATTGACTTTTCCAGCCACTGCCATGCCCTTTTTGGCTTCCTGCAAGGAATTGATAGATCAGCACAGCAGTTAATTGAAAAAAATAATAATAAAAATAAAAAGAAAAGGGTCACAGAGACTCCAATTCTGTATGATCCACCAGGAAAGTAAAGCATATTGATAGAACATGCAATGATTAGAACCGCCGTATGAGAGGATAGAGCATCAATCACATATCAACAATGAGAAGCTAGCATATTTGCAAGTCATGCAAATAGAGAGCAGGCAAAGGCTCTCGACCTATTTCTAGACTTGAGAATGTTCGGCTTTCCCACAATGTTGACCACTTTCATTTGTTACTTGAATCCTACTATACCCACTCACACTTCCCTCTGTCAGCACACATTTGGAAGTCACAAATTTTATCTAAAATTAAAGTGTTTGGCTGTTTACTGGCACTTAGAAACTCCAAAAATGCCTCCCTCATATGAAAATGTCCCCTTAGAGTTGCGTACCATTCTCTAAGGCAGAGGAAAACCCCAATCACCTTTTTGATTATTGCTAGGGATGAGGCAAATATGGGGCATTTGGTTTAGGCTTTTGAGGGAGAAATTTGCTCCCCCAAGCACTCTCAAGGAATGTATGACTACATACGACAGTGTCACTCTATCTAGCACAGCAAAGGCTGTGGTCCTCATTGCTTTTTTTTGCCAATCTTTGGCACATCCTGCTGGACAGGAAAAATAGGCTCTTCAGGTGAACAAGCTGCAGAATGACATTAAATGGGTTGAGACAGCAGCACTTGTGCAGGGTTTCCTCTTTGTTAAATAGCGTACACGATTGGGAAAGTTGTTTGCATCAGATTTACGAGTGTTGGTTGTGGGTTGATATGGGGTGAAGTATGCTATCCGTATTTACAAAGGTCCTGACATTGGTGGTCCCTCTGTCATCGTAACGTGTAATTACATTTTTTATAGAATTAATGATAATACTCTTGTTTCTGCTCAAGAACATATATATATATATATATATTTGAAACCATTGCAAATGTTAGCTTGACTTGTTGAATAAAATAAGGCTTTCACTGCAAACCACTGGGTGAAGGTAAAAACACACTGTAAGCAACTCACCTGCATACTCCAATTCTCCAGGTCCCAGCATAAGGAAACCAGAATATAAACCTTACTAGATGGATTTCTAAAGACATCAACAATGCAATTCTCATAATTCATTTATCAATGATGAGCAAGTTGTTTACCATGTAAGTTATCTATCACAAGCCAGAATTATGGATGACACAGAATTTATCGGTTTCCAGAACATGAAGGAAACAAAATAACTTTTGAGGAGCCTTCCACCGAGAGAGAGAGAGAGAGAGAGAGAGAGAGAGAGAGAGAGCACCTCCAAATCCTGCACAGAAGTTCCATCTACAGAATTTGGAACATCTTGATGATATGCTGTATCATAAGTACTCCTGCAAAAGTTGAAAACAAATACAGGAACCAGCTATCTCAGTCAGGCAGGTCACAACTATTAGACAACTAAATCTCCAACCTCAATGAAAAAAAGATTTTCATACATAGTCAGAGATGAAGCGACTGAAGCACCAGGAGCTCCATTATCCCCAGTAGCAACAGCGGGGGAAGGAGTCAGATTCACCACAGGGGAGTGAACACCTGCAGCATTTGATGTCAAAGGTGAAGGCATTGCCGGAGTACCTTGCGGCCCTAATGCCGCAATAGGAAGTGGGTTTACAGCAGCAACAACAGGTGTCACTGGAACTGGGCTTGATGCTACTCCAGATGTTGCTGCCAATGAGGTAGATGGTGCTTCAACCCCGGACACATTAACAGTAACTGAAGGTTGAGTTGCAGCCACTTCAGACTGCATTCCTTGACTAATCATTTTCTCAGCTTGCTCCCGGGCCAACTGGAATGATTAACACAACAAAGGTTAGAGACTGAAGTCATTTTATTAGACAAGTCTAGCCAAGCTGCAATGGGAAAAACCTTAAGTTCCTCAGGTATTGTCCATTTTGATTGTTTTGTCACCTTGTTGTAATAATACCTACAAAAATTATTCATTTTACATTAACATTATGGCCAAACTAATTAAAACAAATGAGAGATAAAGACATATATAGGTTCATTGATAGATAAGATTTTAAAAATTAATAAAAATAAATACAACTGGGGAAAAAAGAACACTCACTTCCTTCCCTCTGGGGTCGAAAATTCCTTCCAAACAGTTGAAGCATCTGCCCTCTACAAAAAAGTGAGGATTGAGTAAGTGAAATAGAGAGCAAAACGAGGAGCCATAGGACAAATAAACCAAAATCTACTACTGAATGCAATAGCAAAAACACAATAACACAAATTCATCTGCCTGTAACTGTACTAGAAATCTACATAACATAAATAAATAATAAAATAGCAAGATGTCAAAAATAAAATTTTGGATTTAACATAAACTGGATCAAATAACAGAAGATAATGGCATTAGCTTGTTGCACCAGAAATCTGACCAACTAGTAGTCAATAAAAGCATGCTGCTTAGACTGCAATACATTAAAAAAAAAAATGGAAGTTGACCATGAATACCAATTATATCTAAATTCATGTAATGTGCAAAATATTTATTTGCGGCATATTCTTTTCCAAGTTCAGTTGTTCTAGGACTCATAACTGAACACCAAAAGTGTCCATCACACCTCACCTACCCCACACGCTACAGAAAGAATAATAATAATAGTAATAAACAAAAGGAAAGAAAAGGAAGACCGTAAAGTTCCATGCAATGAAAGGAAAAGCTAATCTCCCAGGATGAAAAGTATAATAGTATATAATTGTTAAATACATTCTCCATTAGTTGTTGATTTTGGAACTTAAAGAGAGTAATATTAAAGCATAAATAGAACCTTCATTTTCGGTACACTGCCAAAAAAAATGCGAAGATAGAGAAAAAATAACTAACAATAAAGCCCAAAGGAAATAAGTGTAATGTATTAATTTTCATTCATTTCAATTCAGTATCCTTTCGGATTTAATCATATGAAGTGCTTTAGTGCATATTACAATAGCATCATGAGCTCTAGAACCATAGTTGCTCCAGTTTTAGTTGTGAAAAAGGTACTTCCACATGAAAAAAGGAAAATTGATAGCTATAAAGAAAGAACGTTTGCGCTTAATTAATACAGAAAATCAGTAACAAAGGATATTTTTCTTCCAAAAAATACAAGATAATGGTCCCCCAATATGGATGCATGTGCATTTTTGCCTAATGCTAACATCAACATAAGGAGAATATCATCTAAAACATACCTCCCAATCAAATTTTTCTTAGCTCAGATTATTTACTTATCAAAAGAAGTTGAAAGTATCCACAATTTACAAGAAAACATTAGAATACCTAAAACCTTTCAACGTACATTTGTTTGAATCATGAAAAACTTGCATTTTTAGTTTCCATCATATAGTAACAACTGCACAAAGATGTGAATTTTTTCTCATGAGAAGCCAATGTTGAATTCAGCTCACAGGCACCAGATTCCAATTTCCATGCATCACAATAGCAGAAATACATATATATGCATACAAATATATACATTAAAGAAAATACAAGGACAAGGCAATCTCAGAAAAAGGGTTAAATGCATTTCAAAAAATGAACCATCCAGACCAATTTTGAGAAGAAGATATTATGTTGATAAGTCAAAGAAACTCAAAACCAACAGGACAAACATAGAACCTAAGAACTATGAACCATACTAGAAAATTCATCCATTATCAGAGCAATAATTATTAAAAGGGAAACCCTCATTATCCACAGATCATTATGGCAAGTTTCCAATATTTCAAATTCAGTCGGAAATACCATCAGTACTGCTCAAGCGTCAATGCAACGCAAGCTGCTAGTTCAATTACAAATGAACTTGAACAGAACAATTTGGATTAAACTTTTTAATCAAAAAATAAAAAATAACTTATATGAATATCAATTTATCATGATCCAGAACAAAGTGATGATAGGTGCAGATTATATTTATTATATTTCACCGACTGTCAAGAGTAGCAAGCTTCCATAAACCATGTTCCACTTTGACCAATGGAACCCAGTATGTCCCATTAAGCTAAACACACAGAAAGATTTATTTTGCAGCACTCTGTCAGAGTAGCAAGCTGCCATAAAAATATTGAAACAAAAACTTACAGCACGTTTTTAATGCAACAATGCCATGTTTAATCTCTTTTCACAGTGCTTCAGTATATCAATCATAAAATATGAACTACTACGTATCCAAATTCTAAAGTTATCATCATGTACCACATTGAATTACAGAAGAAATAACACATTCAAATGCTACAGATGTGCCAAAGTAAACAAAAATCATTTTTACAGCCCCCCCCCCCCCCCCCCCCCCCCCCCCCCCCCACAAACAAAAAAAAAAAAAAAAAAAAAAATTGCATTTGCAATCAACTGATGATTATCCACCTTATATAAATAAAGCCATCCACTAGTTGACACACAGCACAAAGCTATCAGGAGATATCAAACTCAGCCATGTCAAATGATCAACCATCAATCTTTTCTCAAGTTTAATCTATGCATTTGATCACCTGGAAGAACTAGGATTTCAATATCCAATGACATAATGCAGTTGGATAGGCCAGCTCATTAAGACAAATACTTGCAGTTTCAAAGAGAGGGGCCACTGAAAACCCAAATTCACCGCTTCTTCATTTATATTTTCCAATTGACACAAGCTCATGAAGGTCATATCCAATAGCTTCAACAGAATCCAGAAGACTATCTTATTACTTTAACCATGTTGCAAAAAGTTAAATAAATTAGCATGTACAAGATTATTGGTCTTGAAAAACCTACTCTGAACCACCTGGCTGAATACTCCAAAAGAAATGAATTTATACATTATCTTACACTTTATACTTACTGAGCACCACGTCAAAAATGAGCATCTTTATCTTGATCAAGTCCTGATATTGTCCCCACTGAGGGCACAGGTTTAAATGAAGCCACTCACAACAAAAATAGAGTAGGAGAAAACTAAATAGCAGCAAATAACCAATTGCATCCACAGAAAGACAGGTAAAACTCCTTAAACACCAGCAATCAGCCAAAGTAGCTTTCTACATCATACATATTCATGGAAAATCATCCAAAACTAGATTGATATAGTTAAGATGTGGCTGACTATGCATTAACTGGCTGGGAAAGAAACCGAAAACTACCTATACCATCCCAACAGCAAGGGCAAGTTTTCCAAATTTAATATTAGCTAAATAAAAGCCCTTGCAAGTAAAATTAAAGTCTTCACAAGGATTAAAACCCAATCATTTGGCACCACTAAACACGAACATATTCAATTATAAACATACAAGAGAGAGACAGCGGGACCCCCTCAACCTACCTGGCTGCCTCTAGTTCTTCATGGTGTTTCTTCAAACTATCTTTGGACACAATAGATAGTTGTAAAACCAAAAAAATTGCACGGCATAAGTATGTGGAGTCTCCGTCTTACAATAAAACAGATGGCATAAGTTAATGTTGATAGAACAAGTTCTTGATAAACATTCACAAATCTATATCCAACAAACAAAGTTCATGTTTATGGAAAAAGCCATCAGATGAAACATTTTCAAAAGACAAAATAGCAATATAAAAACTGAAAGAAAATAATTGGTATCCAAATGAGACAAAAATGGCAAGCAATGTAGACCATGACCTCCATACCTCTTTAACGAGTAGAACGATGTGTACCTGTGAACACTCTTAAATATCTCTAGAGGTCAACAAAAAGTTAAATGTCGACGTGAACAAGGAACTTGACAATCAAATAAATAAAATGAGCGGGCCATTCATGATCTAGCTGTCATAAACTTCAGTAAAAAATGGCAAGCAGCATGAATATTATTATTAATTTATTATTCCAATAAAAAATTAATGCAACTGAATAAAAACGTAGAAACAAAATCCCAATATAAAAAGATAAAACAATTATTAAAATAAAATAAAAATACTAACAATTAACAACAACGACGACAATAAAAACATAAACATGTGAAGCAGATAAGGCAGCATGTTAATCATCACCAATCATCAGGATTCAAGTGGTTTTCATAGCAAACTTAGTAACAAAATAGAGCTTAGTTATAGCAACAGCCTGAAGAACTAAGAAATTATTATTCATCATAAAGGTATCACATAATGCGGAAAAAAAGCAACCAAGGATCAAGGAATAGATGTGGATCTTGTTTGTAGGTAAATCATGCAACAAATACTTTCTAAAATGGTGGTATGCCATCTTCTAAGACAAAAGAAGATATCCTTGCAAAAGATGGGGGGAAGAAATCAAAAGAACTGACCGAAAGTATAAGCAACAAAATGTTATGCCAGAAGTTTTAAATGAGAAACATTAGCAGCCTTTACATCGCTATTAGCCAAAGACAAATTCTATTCAACCACGAAATTTGAAGATCTCTCTACGTAACAAGTAAGAGGAAAACAGCAATGATTGCCTGCCTTGAGAAAGAGAAATCCCAGCTTCAAAAGTGAGCATATAGACCAGTCGTTATTTTTCTCCTGACTTGCCATGCTATCTACAAACCAGGGGAAGAACATGCAATGAAACAGAAAATTTGCATAAAACAACTTTGATCAATTTAAGGACAGTCACTATGGCAACAACCACAAAAGGGAACCAGTTTCCAAATATTACAAAGCAATTCAGCAGTATGATTCATGAACCATGGTAATTCATTAAAAAGAAGGTGACCACAAACAAAATCACTCACCTCAATAGGAGTCATCAATTCTAAAGGCTTTTCCCAACTGGATTGTCTAGTCTTCTTGTTGTAATAATATCTGCAAATATTGGAGAAAAGTAAAGATTCACACTTATATTAAGCTAGAAATATTAAAGACACTAAGAATAACAAATAAATAAAGAAGCAAGAGGTGCCACAAAACATAAAAAGTTTTTTTTGTTCTGTAGCAAACCTCGTGCAATGACTCAAGTCACTAAACAATCCATATTGAAAGAGTGAAAATCCACGAACAACAAAAATTAATCAACATATGGCTTCAAAAGAATTGCATACCTTCTCCCATCAGCAGATGCATGCTCTTGCCAATCTGACGAAGACAGAGTAGTAGAACTAGGCAGAATATTTGTGGCCTAAAGTTCAAAGGACGAGAAAATATAAAAATGATAAACAAACAATAAGCTCACTGCAATATGGAATCACGATGCAAAATGGGAAAAGGTGCAAGAAGTACTCTTACTGGAACAGTGGCACCTGCAGCTGCTGGTTGCTGTGGTATTGACTGTGCCGGTGTGACAAGAAGTGTACTTTGGCTTCCGGATGGCAGCCAAGGTTGCCCAGAAGCAGGAATAACAGCTGCATGCATTTGTGAAACAGGTTGGAACTGGGATGGTGCATTCAAGTTATTTTGTGGCTGACCATAAGAAGGTGCAAACTGCAAAAAGAAAAAGGGGGAACAATGAAACAATAACTAATAGGTAGAAGCAGAAAAAAGGGACTAAAATATGATGAGACTTACAGTATATGATGAAGAAAGAGGCATTCCCAGGCCACCTACACCAGGCATATTATTTAAAGGCTGGGGATTTTGTGGAGCCTGTGATGAACCAGATGTAATGGGCCTATTTGGCTGACCATATGGCATTGGGATTCCTTGAGATGAAGGAACTACTTGACCTGGTCTGGGGGGTAACTGCTGCATTGGTTGAGAAAACTGTAGCTGCTGATTTTGAGCAGAAGGCACTCCTACATTTGGTACACTTTGTCCAACAGGCCGAAATTGTGGAGATGAAGTTGGAATAAAAGATTGTGGTGGTTGTTGTGAACCAACAGGCCGGAACTGTTATAAATATGTAATTGTAATGTACCACATAGAATATAAAAAGGGCTACTACAAATGAGAAGCCATACAAGCAAAAAGATATGCAAACTTAAACTTATGGTGATGAGCATGCGGTCATTTGAACTCACGACCACACAGCTGGCATACTATCGACCAAGGCACTTGGCTTTGAGTTCAATAAAAAAGAAGTTACCTGCATTGAAATTGGAGGAACAAAATTTTGAGGGCCAGCAGATCCAACTGTAGGAGGACGAGGAGGCTAGTCCCAAAAAAAAAAACATCAATTAATTGACAGAAGAGAATAAATGCGAAAGCAAACACCAAAAACAAACACAAAACATATGCATTACCTGTGCCCCAGAAGGCTGTGAGTTACTGGCCATCCCTGCCACAAAGCAAACCCCTTGAGACATAGCCACAAGAGCAAGATTGTAAGAAGCACTTCTGTATGAATCACACAACCAAAAATAATGATTTTTGGAGTGCTAAAGCAACTGGGTTAAAAGTGATCATATTTAAACCTATTTTATGCCTTGACAGTACCTTCAAAACGCTGTTTTAGAATCCATAAGTTGCAACTTTGTAGACAATTAGACATTAATGATAAAAATAAATAATTAGATAGCTTGTGGAGTGTGCACAGCACCTTGCATCATGCCAGGATAAAACTTAAATTGGAGTAGGCATTCAAGGGTTTTGAAGTTGGAATGTCCAAGGCCATGTGGCAGAGAACATGAAAAAATTCATGAAAAACTCAACATTGAAGATGAGCACAAGGTAGGAATGCAAGAGCTTATACAGCAAGCATTCACTTATAAAAGAATGGAGCACCTAATAAATCTTAAAACAGATCAAGAATAAAGAAAATGACTTTTTTCCACGAGATCATAAGGATAAATTAGAAAATATTTAAGTATAATATTACGTTAAAATAGTACACTCAACAAAGGAAATTTAAATTAGTACATAGGAACATGTGTTCTGAGGACCAGATCAATAGTCACACTAATAGAATGTCGAAGAATGCCCTGCCAAAATCAAGGAAAAGCTCAACTATTGTTGGAAGAAGGTACTAAAGGAGCT
This sequence comes from Tinospora cordifolia, assembly GCA_030144865.1. Classification (NCBI taxonomy): domain Eukaryota; kingdom Viridiplantae; phylum Streptophyta; class Magnoliopsida; order Ranunculales; family Menispermaceae; genus Tinospora; species Tinospora cordifolia. The sequence continues at coordinate 24,637 of JAJIYU010002334.1, forward strand.
TAGATTTATTTTCTGAACTTGTAAGTAGTGCCCTGAAGCACATAAAAACTAACCAAAACAAAAAATATATTTAAATAAGATAAAAGGTATTTCACTAGCACCAGTTGTTCTCCTTGAGGAATTAAGCTATTAATGTGTTTTTTTTTTTTTTTTCCATTTCACTTGTTCGTTGCCCAACAAAGAAGGATGGTAAATACAATAACAAAGATTAACAAGAAGTAGATTGTTGCTTATTCTGACAAAATCACCAACACTTTCATTAATTTTGAGCATTGGTGTTGAAGAAGATTTATAGCTCAAACTATGACAACCTGAATATTTTCTTTCACTATAAGTAATCTAAAGAAAACATCTACGGTTATCAGCCCAACAATATGAAGCACCAAAGTGCCATCGAAACTGAACACAAGAACATAATGTTAAAAGAACAAATTTGATTAAAAGATAAAACCAAAATGAAAGATTCTTTCAAGAAAATGAAAGAAAAAATAGAAAGGCGCTACTATGAGAAGCCTGGCATTGCACCCAAAAGTTTGAAGCATGAGTATTCTGATCACTTATAGCGAAGAGTATAGACCTTCCCACGCTCACACTTCCACATTATCAGAGTTTTTGCACGCAAGTTCAAATCAATTCATCCTAGTAAGTTTCTTTCAAGTCCAAATAGCATGAAAATCATATAAAGTGTCCTTTTGCAGTTTGTATTCACTAGAAAGTTATATATATTCAAGTAAAGATGTCTCAACAAGAACCTTTTTCCATTGCCTATTTAAGCTTTACCAAACTCCATCTTCGCAGTTAAAATGAACTCCAAGGTAGAAACCCTAAACCTAACTATAACCACTTGGAAGACAGAAAGTTCCTCATTGTTCAATCCGAAGCACATCACTCCATTAATTCCGATAAGAAATACCGAGAACGCAATCGAACCCTAGCTGAAAACTTCTTAAAACCCTGACTGTCGCGTCCAGAAAGACGAATCTGACCTCATTAGTTCTTCTTCAGTGAACGACGAAACAAATACCCTCGAAGATCCAAGTAGGATGAGGAATCGTAAAACGACGGCGAAGATTACTCGGAATTAAAGTAAAAGACAGTGAATTGGATGAGAAAGAAAAAGGGAAAAGCAGACAAACAAATAAAAATATGCTTTGAAATCGCAGAGAATTCGAGCATAAGATGTTACCGGTGATGCTGAGAGTTAGTTCTCTGCGAAAGCAGAGGAAGAGGTTTTGGCTTCACTTCAGACCCTTGGCTGATTGGCTGTACCAGAAGAAGGAAGCAACTTTGTGGTGCAAAGCAGCGTAGGCGCGCCCTAACAAGTGAAAAAGAAGAACCAAAACGTATCCAGTATTCACCCGTGCGCTTAAAGCCTAACACCGCGCTTTATAGTTCACACAGACACAATCGTTTAGGCTTTCAAAAAAAAAACGAAGAAAATAAATAAATAAATAAAGAAAACGAAGAAAATAAAAATACAAACATAAGAAAATAAAAATATAATAGAATTTTTATTCTCTTAATAAGTAGTTAAATTTTAATCTTGGTATAACTTTTATAATATAAATACTCTTTTATATATGCTCTTAATCATAATAAAATAATAAATATTACATAAATATAAGTGTTGTTATAAAAATTGAGTAATACTCTATAGGTTACATAAAACTAGTGGAATATAAAGTTAACAAATATTAAATAATAAGTAGTAGTTATTCAAATATATTTAGAACACACCTCACTTTGAATACCATCATATATAGATAATATATCTCATTAAGACTTTACTAGATAAAATTCAGTGAAAAAAAAATTTAGAAGAAAAAATAGTATATACTCTTATAAAGTCTCATATTATTGTTAAGACTGTCCCGTTAAAAATGTTACAAGAAAAATTAATTAGGACATAAACCTTAACTAAAAAAAAATATAGTGCACTAATCAATAAGTCCTCTTTGTTTTCCTCTCAGTGATGATATATGTAAATATTCTTCTATTTTCATACTTGAAATATATTTGAGTCAGCACATTCTAATACCATATATAAGTTTCTTAAATGTTGTGTTCAATCTTATTTGTTGAATATTAATTTTAATATTCTTCAGACGCCCATGTGAGAAAAGAAAATTTAATGAAATATGTTTGGCTTTGTCATTCATACGCAGTATTTTTTTGATTAGGCAATGCATATTGTACTATTTTTCATATAATGTTGTAATACAATCTTTAGCAAAATATATCTTACAAGATCTTTAAATGTGTTAAATTATAAATCTCAACCATACAAATAATGACTTGTTTCATAAATTGCTAGAATTTTATAGTGATTAAAAAATTTACAACTATTATTTGTTTCATTGATCATTATAATATCACAGTATCACCATAAGTGAAAACATATATTGTTTTGTGAAGATTTGATAAAAACCTGATATCCGCACATCTAACCAACTTTGTTGTTGTTTTTCTCGACAACATAGAATCATATCACTTGTTTTTTTAAAAGATCATAATATATGTTTAATGTTATTCTAATATCTTCAAGTTAGTAGAAGTTATATTTTGCAAGTAACTCGATAGACAAAATAATATCTAATCTTGTATAATTTGCTGATAGTATAATTGCATTAGTAGCAATAATATTTAGTATTTTGAGACCAATAATGTAACACCCCAGAATTTTGTGAATGTGCTACATTGCAAGAAATGTAAAATAAAATATTATTTTGTAAGAAAAAATAATAATAATAATAATAAAATAAATAATAGTTTTTACGAAAAAAAAGAAATAAATGAAAACATAGACTTTAGAATTAATAATGCTTTAGAAAAATAATACTAATAATAATAAATGAATTAAAATCATGTTTTATTTAAATATAGATATAGACTATACTTTAAAAAAATAAATTATTTTATAGCTTACTCGCGGGAGCGCGATGACGAGAGTGATTAAAAAATGGAAGCGCGATGGCGTGAGTGATGCGAAAATAAAAATAAATCAAATTTAACTCTGTATGTACGCATTGTTTTGCGAAAATAAATTAAAATAAAAAGAGGCTCGTTTTCAAACTCTAGAAAATATATATGGATCATTAGTGCAAATTATTTAATTACTAGAGCGCTACTTAGTGAGCAAGTTGTTTTGTAGCAGCAAGAAAGGTTTCGACGACGAAAGTTTAGATTTTGTTAACAATGTTAATTGTTGTTAGCAATCGTTGCTACTAATATTTATCTATTGCAAAAACTATTATTACTATATAGTTGTTTAACAAAAGAAGAAGAAGAAGAAGAAGAAGAAGAAGAAGAAGAAGAGATTGAAAATTCTAGAAAATTTGGCAAACTCCACGAACCAGAAAAATCTGGGCTTTTCGGTGATGTTGGTTGAACAAGCTGGAAAAAAGAAGATGAAAAGAGGAAAGAACAGATTTCTGGAATGTAACACCCCAATTTTCAACTAGACCTCCATTCACGTATTACCTCACTTGTGAATCGTCGCTTGATGAAAATCGAGATGCTACCTAAAAGTTTCGTTCTGTCCAAATCTTTTTCTTTAAAATCAAGTTTATATTAATTTGTTATCAAGTCAATCTCTAGATAATTTCTCATACAAAATAGAAGAGTTAAAATAACTTTCTCGAACATTCCCTGAATTCCGTAATACAAGTCATTAATAATGCAGGGGAAAATACTTTAAAACAATTCATTCAGTCCAAAATCATTAAACAAGGAAAGTCATTGAAAGATAAAACGACCAAAGTTAAACCAATGTAAATACGTTAAAACAATTCAATAAAATACATAAAATATGACTTCCAAGTCACCTATCCCGGACAACCTCCCTATGAGGTGTCCAATCAGAGTGCAAGTCTTCTGACGTAAGTCAACATACTCTACGTCCAGGTGTACCTGAAAAATAGAAATGGGAGTGAGCTCGAAAGCTCAGTGGATCGATCCTACACATCACATGCATTATACAGACCTAATCCAAAACATTACAAGCATTTTCAAACATTAGGCGTTTCAAACATTTATTTAGTTTTGGTCAAAGTATAAGACTGGAAGAGGGTTGAGATGTCTCTCGGTATTCCCTGTGATCCAATCAAATCTCGGAGGGTTCCAATAACCGTCTAAAATCAATCGACATTCACATCACAGCCTAAGAGAATGTATTTATCGCGACTCATACCGTCTCCCAAAGGCTTCAAGTTGTCATAGTCAGCTCCAGGTGGGAATACCTACGATCCGCCTTGTAGCTCGACAATCTCAAGCAGTGACATATAGGAAATGCTACCTCGATCCGCTTTAGGCTCGTCAATCGTATCGGTATGTGGATTCTTAATAAGCCATCGTCTTATTTTAGTTTTACAAACAATCTCAATCACATTAAGCATCACACGATTTACTAGAACAATAATCCAAACTATGCATGCAAGTTACATGATAAGATGCGCGAGTAAACAATAAGGTTTGAATCTTAAATCCATATAATACAAATGAGCAAGGAAGTCACGCCCACCTAATTTTGTCATTCATCAGGGTTTCTTGCTTCCCTTCGAGATCCTCAACACGTTAATATATAAATCTAAAATTTAACACTTAATAGAATTATTTTAAGCTTAACTAATTCCTAAGATAATTATGAAATTCAAGCATTACTTCTAACTAATTCAGGGTTATTCCAAAATCCTAGAATTTCATATATTTCAAGATAGACGATTTTTAATTCTTCCAAATTTCTTAGTTTGGAATTTAAAACTTGAATAATTAATATTTTAAACTTTTACTATTTGTTCACTTCTTATTTATTTAGATTCGAACAATTGATTACAAACACTCCAACTTAAATTTAAGTTCTAAAAATAAATAACTTATGTTCACTAATTTCATTTCACCTAAAATAAGGTTTTTATATCTAAGATTTGAACCAAGTCCAATTTATTAATTTATCACTTAAAAGTTTCTAAGTCACTCTTTTAAAGTAAATGATTTATCTTCAGATATTAAAATTTATTAACATAAATGTTCATCGATCTTTTTGTTTCTATAATTTAAATAACTCGTTCATTTTTTTTAAATAAATTTATTAAGAACAAAATAAGACTTCTATTAATCAAATCTTTAGTCTTGCTAGGAGTTGACAACTTTAATTTCTCATTATTCTTAGAGTTTCGCTAAAATTGTTTATAGCACTTCTACAATTAATTATTTATTTGTTTTCCTACTTTGAAAGATTTAGTATTTGCATAGATAATGTCTAATTTTTTCTTAATTACTTAATTTAAAGATTTAAATTACTGGAAGTACATTAATTAATTTTATTTTTCAATCTTAGTATTAAAAAATTTTCTAATTCCAACTAATACATACTAATTTATTCATACTATCTCATGATCTAATTCAATTTATATTAATAAATCCTATTACACTTTGGTTATTGAATTAGCATGCTTAAAGTCTATAATCCAAAACCCGAATCATTTTTCTTACCACTTAATCTGGTCACCCACTGCCCCTGTTTCCCATCCCTGTCCTCTGCTCTTCTTGTCCGGCGACACCAGCAGCAGTAAGCTACTCTGCTTTGCCTCAGTTCCCCTGTTTTTCACCACCGAAACCAGAATTGAACCAAAAATTTCAGTTGTTTTCTTCTTTATTCTTGTTGAACGCACCATCCAAATGCACAATTGAAATCGAATTGCTCTTCTACTTTCCTCTTCACCCGAATGTGGCAGTCGTTCTCCTTTCACGCACTAGCAGAACATTCAATGTTGCGAATGTTGCTGCACCCTGTTCTTCACCGTTGCAGCCAGGTTCATTGATCACTCACCACAATCGCACAATGAACATCCACCCTTCTTTGTTCGTCCAACCGCACCAACTGAGATTCATTTGTTTCTAAGCCAGCAGCTCAAACCAAAATCTTCACATCATGATTCAACCAAATACCAACGCCATCTTCTCCTCTTCACGAACTGGTTACTATTAGTTATATATGGTAGTTTAGGTATTCTGTATGTAAGGGCTATATAAGCCATAGTCTAGTCATTGTATTGTATTCTTAATACAAACCCTAATAATACATTCATTCATT
>JAJIYU010002335.1:0-30798 GCA_030144865.1 Tinospora cordifolia
ACTTTCAGGGTATTACATTTCGTGAGTGCACTGCTCTCATATGTGCGTCATATCTACTAAAGGTATTCAATTTTAGTGGGAGTTTGTACTTTTAATTACATCTATGTATAGATATATTTTTTTCAGTTAATTTTGTTTATGGTTATTTGAGTTTTTATTTTTATTTTTTAAAGAAATGAAGTTTTGGGTTTATATGCTCACTTTGAATTTAGCAGGGTTGACCTCACTATAGTTTAAGGATGAACCAGATGGAAATAGACATGTTAAGATCACAAAACTTGAAATTTTCGTGCTACATATTCACATCATGATCCTCATTCATTCATATTGACATTTGTGACCATTATTTGGTTGAGTTAGGATTGATGTAATGAAAACCTCTTTAATTTTATCTTGTATGATTGATGACTCAAATCGATTTTGGATACATTACATTAATAACAACACAATTGAGCACATTTAGTTATTTTTGCAACACATAATTATAAGACTATACATATAGCCGAAGTGAGAGATTATTTGATTATTGTTGGTTTAATATAAATTTATCATAAAGTTTTTTGTCTATATAGAATTACACAAGGTAGCTTTTAAATATTTCTATTAAATAAACTTACTTGGAGACAACTATTGTAGACAACTATTAAACCATTTACTTGATAAATTTTCATTAATTGGAGACAACTATTGTATTTCGCTAGTCATCCTTACCAAACTATTCAAATAACACAAAAGATTATGTTGAGTCGTTAAATTGTTAAGACCTATCCTTGTTAGTTATTTTGACCTAAGTTAACAATTGGGAAGTACTTATGGCAGTTGTAAATGCTTACAAATGTTATGTGACTACTTCCACATCAGATCTTTAAAAGTTGGTGTACAAATCTTGAGTCCAAGTAATTTTCAATTTAATTTGAAAATTTTAAAGTGATAAAATCTCGAGAAACCTGATAAATATGATATTTTTTTTTTTTGAATAAAACAAATGCAAAATATTACTTAAGTAGATTTGAAATGGTGAAACATGGACTAATTGAACATTGTTTTTGTAAAATGAAAACTTACATGTGTGTGTGTGTGTGTGTGTTAAATTTAGTTAGAAATCGTTGCATATCATGTCTCTAATTCATTTTTCTTTACCTTCAGTTGTACAGGCTTTGACTTCATCTTCAGTTCTGCTACTTCATTGGATTTGAGTTGATAATATATATATATATATATATTAGTACTATATGATTTATTGTTTATTAGCATTAAAATATTTAAGAGAAATTTAACCCAAAAATACTTGGGTCAATATACATCCTTTGGCACAAGTATTGTTTTATTTGTCTATAGGTCTGGAGCCTCGAGTCCCTTACAGTAACTCTTAGTAGTTTATGTTTTTTTTTTTTTTATCGTTTTACCAATTTATTATGATAAGAATGAATTTATTTTATATTTTAGTACAATTATTTTATATTAATGCTTAACCACCTAAATTTGGATATTTGCAATTATTGTTGGCACAAGTATTTAATAAAAAAAAATGTGCAATTAAATTTAATTGTATTCTTCATCGTAATTGAGTGAAGTCATTCATTATATATAGTGAATGAATTGAATGACTTTAAAATATATATAGAGTTACAATACACAAACTTTAAAATAGTCACACTTCATTAAGAAGAAAATAGTGAAAAAATAAGGTGTGGAAAGACCATGGAAGAATCATAATAGCCAAGCATGGAAGTGGGTGTTGTGAAACCCGACGTGAGGGTGCCCTGTGAACGGGTTCGAGTTTCCCGGTGGGTTAGCGGCGCCCATCTTTTTTCATAAAATATTCAAATGTTTTTTTTTTATTTTTTCGAAGTGCTCCTGTCACAGAACAGAGTCACGGGCCACTAGGAAACCGCAGGGAACGGGATAAACTACACTCCTGGTTTTGCCCTACTAAAACTAACCTTTCATTTATTTATTAATTTTATTCCATAATTTGGACTGATTGCCATGTATAATGCGTATGACCAACATTCTGTAATTAGAAGGCCGGCAGCCCGACAACAAAATAATAATTTGTATCTTAGAGAATCGTTTCATCCAGGCTCAACTCTATTATTTTATAATTATTCTATAATATTTGTTTATCATTTTAATTAATATTACAGATGTCATAAAGGGGTCATGACAATACCCTACTTGTACAAAGGTTGAGCCGACATCCTAGCTTTGTCCCCCAAGTCCTCTATTTTCTTAAAGAGGACCGAGGACTTATCTTACAATTGAGCTGTTCAAATGACTAGGGATGACCGAGGATATGATTCATCTTACCCGTTGAATAATATTGAATCTACTACATGATTAGCCATAGTTCTCTTAATCTTCCGTGAGATAGACAAGATGCCATGGCAGTTAAAATCAGATATCATGCCCTTTTAGCCAACTTATTTTCATCTTGTTGATGAGGCTTCCGGGATTCAAGCACAAAACTTAGACGGTGTGCATCATCATGCCTTGGCTATAAATAACAACGTGTCCAAAAAATTGTTTAAGTTCATGGAGGATTTTCTCAAGGACTTAGCTCGTCCTCATTGTCCTATTTTAGTAATCTTGACTAAGAGGTTTTCTTGGATGGAACAAATTGAGTTATTGACCTACAGCATAACACAACCCCAACTTTGGTAACTATGAGTGCTTTAGTCAACCTGCTTTCATCAAACCCAAAACAAGGAGGAATCTGACCGACTTCAGACTAAAAGGGTGCTTGGAGCATTTTCTGCTTTGACCCATTCAATAAGCCAAACTTGAAGAAGTCAAATATGTCAATATTAAGCACGTTGGGACAAGCAGTGACTGAAGATGGCATGCTTGCTAAGTACATGAGGGTCATTAAGGAAGGAGAGGTGGTTGGCAACTCTATGGGGTGTTCAATGCCATCTTATATTGTTCTAACGTGACTCCGACAACCTTGAGTACCTTATGTCATTAATATGCATCTCAGACTCCATATAGATGAAAGTTTAGAGGTGAAAAGAGTGAAAAAGCTCCCTTCTTGAAGGTTGGGTTACTTTTTCTAATTACTTATTTAGGTATAGGCTAAGGTATGCATTACCTTAATCTATGTGTTAAATACTGAAGGAGATGAACCTAGCGTGTGATCAACCTAAACCTAATGCTTGGAAGGCCTTTCTTGGTCATATTTTACATTACTTTGCCTTGTATAGGAAGGACGCAAAGCCAATCCTAGGGAGTAGTAAAAATTCATATGGTTTTTTTGTTCGAGTGAGTAGTTTACATCTTTACAGATATGTCTATTTCATCAAGCATGACATACAACCTAAAGCTCCACCCGAGGTGTTTTTGATGGTGCTACCAAGGCCAACAAAGATTGGAAGAATTTCTAGTTCTTGGTTTTTGGGAGCCAGGCGAAAGAGGATGTCTTTTTGGCTAGGTTCTAATACAAAAAAGAGGAGGTTAGAGTTTGCAAACTTATCCAAGTTGTGCAATTCTCTAACACTGTCTTCAACTCCCAATTAGAGGTTGGTCTTGACACCCAAGCTTTTTTGCTTCGCACTAAGTTGACTACTAACTTGGTTTTATTTTCTAGCCAGATTTTGTTTTAATCCCTCGTTGGTTAATACGTTATTTGTCTTCAACTAATTTGAGCTTCTACTCTCTTTGCACGCTTTCTGTTCAACTAAGAACAAAAGGATTATGGGTAAGATGAGATGTTATATATAAAAAACAAATTAAAAAAAAATAAGAGGGCCTTCAACCTAAAAAATTTGAAGGAGGCTGCTAAGGCCTAAGTTGAAGCTACTTTTCCTCTTGTTAAGTAGTTGACTCAAACAAAAAGGTTGACTCTTAGGATTAGCTCCTGTAGTCATAGGCTTAGATTAGCATAAGAGGAAGTTTTATGCTTTAAACCCCTAACCTTGTCTCATTTGAAGAAGAGGTTGTGCACCATGTCTCCTCTCATGTCGCAAGTGAGGAACTAGGCTTTTGAGATACTAGATAGTTCTACCGAAAAAGGAATTAGAGGTCAGCACTGATGTGCATGAATTGACTAATGCTTTCGTTGCCTCCATCAAGTTTGTTGAGGTAAGGTTATACTTTTTGTCTTACATTGCTGTTTTATTTGGAAATTTTTCTTACATGATGTTTCTCATAGTTGCAAGCAATATACTAATCCTTCCTCATCCTTCCTCATCCTCTACAAATATAATAGCTTGGCCAGAGCGCACTTGTCAAAGTTAAAAAGAGATGAGAGACGAGCTATCCAAGGTAGAGTTGTCTTTGACCTAGCGATAACCATTTTTGAACTTAAGAAGTCTAGGGAAGAGGTATATTCCCTGAAAGAAAAGCAGTCACTCTTGTAGTTCTAGCTTAAGGAGGCATTTGCTTGAGCTAAGGAAGAGTTTAAGAAGTCACCTAAGATGGAAAACATTCAAACCAAAGAGTATAGGCAAGGTCAAATTGATATGCCTCTGGAGTTCAATAAGTACTTTGAGGGGTAGATGGACCTTGATGCTTTTGATTTACACATGGCAAAGTAGGAGGGAGGAAAATAAGAAGTCACTACCAAGTAGGCTGAGGCAGCAGCATTGGATAAGGGTAGGTTGACTTGTGGGACAAGGTCATTGTACCAACCTAAAAGCGAATGGTGAGTAATAGTATTTGTAATTATTTTATCTTGACTAGGAACCGAACAAGCATTAAGGGCTTAAACATTTTTTTATACCTTAGATTATTGTTAGAATGAGCAAATGTAGCGATGAACACATGTTATATTAGTGTGAAAATAAGTAGAGTTGATGATGGGTACTTTAAGTTAGATTGAGCAAGCATCACAAACTTTAAGAAATATTTTCATTATTGTATCTGCTTTGACACTTCTATCTTTATGGTCATTTTTGAAATCTAGGTTCATTGCCTTCTTCTCATGATAGTTTGACCAGACTTATCTACTTAGGCTCTTAGGCATTATGGACTTAACCTAATCTTCTTCCTAGTAATAACCTGAGTAGCAAGGGGGTACCTTAGGCCCTTTCAAATCTTCTTTCTAGTGATAATTTGAGTAGAGGTGTCTATTTACATCTGAGGGCACTGATAATGCTCATTTTGACTCTAAATTTATTATTTTATAATTGAGCATTATCATATTTTAAGGCTCATTATTTAGTAATTAATTATAAAATATAGTTAACTTCTTTTTATATAAATACTTATATTTTCAACGAGGTTAATATATCAATATTAAGTCACATGCATCATATAAATTAATTATAATTAATTACTCATTACGCGATAGTATTTTAATTGTACGAATTTAAATAATGAGAGATTAATGACAATGGAGCATGTGAGCTTAGGAGCCTCAAGATCATCAATTTTTGCTAAGACATCACCCCACCTAGATTCATGACACTTGGTGCTATCTCATTCATCCATTATTAAAGTAAAAATCTTGCAATCTTGAGAAGCATCAATGGTCAAAATGGAATTGAAGGAATCTCAAGACATATGAAGATATCTTCATCATCCACCTTTTCCTTGTTGTGGATCTCGAGAATAATCTAATGGATAAGTTCAAATTTATGAGAGAATCAATGTTGATAGTGACTAGTCAAGTAGTATTCCCAAGAACCCACATGGCACATTTTCCCTTATAGCTTAGTCCTAACCCATCTTATTTCTCTTTTTTCACATAATCATCATTAGGAAAAGTCTCTCTAACACACCATCACTATCCTTCACTTACATTGGTCACCCTTCCCCATGCTTGTTACTATGCATAGTCATATAGTACCCTTCATTTGAATTTCTCGCTATCTTACACAAGAAGGGTAAGTAGAGCATGACTACTTGTACCATTCATCCACATCACCTTTAGACCATCTCCTATTAGTCCATCATTTCCTTGGAATATCTATATAAACCCCTCAAATTCACACTTGAGGAGCATCTCATTTTTCATTTTCTCCCTTAATCACATTGGAGCTTTTCCCACTTTTTATTTTTCCATTCTTCATTTCTTTTATTTTTGTTTTTCATTAGCCTTCAAGTTCATGGAAGTCTAAGTCTCTCTTCTCTTGAGAATTCTTGGGTTATACTTATATTTTACTTCACATGTGTTCTCTCATATTTTTGTTAGGTTTTGTAATAAACTTCATACATTATATCATGTATTTTGTATAGTTGATTTTGCAAAATCTAATGAAAGATTGAGGTATTTCATTTTTATCTTAGTGTGACATTTTTTTAGTTTTCTTTAATGTGACATATCATGTATTTCACATGTTTAGAATTTACATTTTGTATTCACACATATTATAAATTTAATTTTACTTTGATTTTTATTATAAACACCTCTTTTGGGAGAACACTACTGTTTAATACGTTTGGGCTTAAAGATTCATTATTGTGGGTAGAAATATTCTTTAGTTATTTCTATTCCTAATTATTTTACTCAAGAAGGACTAAGAGAAGAAAGGATTGGGCCTACTCTAATGCCCTAACTCTGTCATCTTATTGTTACTCCTACATTATCAAAATATTATCATTATCTCATCTCATTCTCATTTTTCTTATTTTATTATATGTAGCAAAACTTCGTTTTAAAAATTTATCCCAATCCTTGTGGTTCGACCTTAGGTCTCCCCAAGTTTATTATTTGTTGAATGTACTATATTATTTTCCTTAGTTATACTTATAATTTGTTGCATTATTTGTTTTATGTCTAGGGTTTATTTATATTGCATATTATTACTTTATTATCTAAAGAATGCATTTTTGCATTTCTTTATCTATTTAAAAGTGCGCACATAAAGTAAGCAACAGGCATTTAAGACCTAAATAAATCTTCTTTCCAATGATGATTTGAGCAACTACACCTACTAAGACCTAGGGGTAGAAGATTCTTGATAATTAGTCCTTGCCAAGTTTAGTATGCCAAAACCTTGTAAAAAAATTTTTGTCGTAGAAAATATAATTCAAACCCTTACATATGTCATTCCTAGTGTGTTGGATGATCTTACTAATATTGAATTTTTAGCCATTCCACATTTCATGGTTAGCTAAGTGTTCTTCCATCCAAGTTTTTGACTTTGTATACTCCATCCCCTAGTGTCGCTACAACTTGGTAAGGTCCTTTTAGATTTGACTAAGAACTCTAGATCCTTGATCCTTGCTCTTTAGTAATTGGTAAGGTTCTTTCAAGTGTGGATTTAAGAAGATTAAATGGATGATCAGAAAATATGATGGATTAATAGGAGATGGTTTAAAGGTGATGTGGAGGAATGGTACAATTAGCTCATACTCTATTTACCCTTCTTCTATAAGATGGTGAGAAATTTAGATAAAGGGTGATAAATAACTTTGCATAGTAAAAAATGTGGGGAAGGGTGACTAATGTGAATGAAAGAGAGTAGTGGTATGTAAGAGAAACATTTCATAATAGTGATTATGAGAGAAAAAAGAAATAAGAGGGCTCGAGATTAAGCTAAATGAAGCATGTGGGTTTTTGAGAAAATTATTTTGACCAATCATTATCAACATTGATTCTCTCATAGATTTAAATTCATTCCTAGTATTATTCCTAAGATCTACAATAAGGTGATGGTAGATGAAAACATGTGTCCTTGACTTGGGATTTCTCTAATTTCCATCTTGATCATAGATGGTCCACGAGATTTGCAAAATCTTCACTTTAACGATGGACATATGGGATGATCATGTGTTGTGAAGCCAAGTAAGGTGACTTCCTCACAAAATTAATGATCCCAAGGCTCTGCTTTTCTTACAATTAACACAACATTGTTTAATAAGAAATTAAATTATAATAGACTTATATATAAATGTGGTTTGATGTTAAAATATTTTCTTTTTTAAAAATATATGAATTTACGTAAAAAAAAAGCTAATACATTACAATTAATTATTAAATAATGTGTCCTTATATATGACACTGCTAAATTATAAGATAATAATCTAATGTCAAAATAAGCATTATCACGATGGAGAATTTTTATTTAGAGTTTGTGTGGTCCTAGATCACTCATAGCAAAAAAAGAGAAAAAACTAATCATGTTTATGCTCTAGGCATAATGGAACGATAACAAACAACTTATTTCATGGCAAATGTAGTTGGCATTAAGAAGAAGTCATAGCATGGAGTACATTATACATTGACGGTTATATAAGTACAATAGGCCAATATGTGTTAATAATTCAAGAGGAGAAGATGAATAAAAATTAAGTTCTATTAGAGTTACAAAATGATGAATTACAAGAATATTTAGCCTTATGAGAAACTCAATAAACTAGTTTTAATCTATTAGCAAAATATCATAAATATAAAATATTGTCTAATATCCCCTCTCAAACTCAACATGTAGGTGCAACAAGCATTGAATGTTTTTCATCAAGAATTTGAAAGCGCAAAATAGAGTGTGACTTGTTGATTGCTAGCTGCAAGAATAAACAACAAGTGGTAAAGTAATGGTACGTTATTGCAAGATATCACAAGCAAAGTGATAGTCAACCTCAATATACTTTGCTCATTCATGAAAAATCAAACTGCGAGTAATTTGAATAACATTTTAATTGTCACATTACTTAAGAGTAGGAGAAGAGATGGAAATACCCATATCAATAAGTAATCCACATAACTATATGATTTCCATAACAATAAATACCATAACACAATATTCAACTTCCATAGAAGATCGAGAAACAATAGATTGTTTTTTGCCCTATCAAGAAATAAGGGAATCTCCCAAGAAAATGCAAAATCCAATAATGGATTTACAGTTAGGGGGATAGCTAGCCCAATTAACATCTGGATATGCACAAAGCTCCAAATATGATGAAGAAGAAAGAAACAAACTTTGGTACAAAGTACTACGAAGATATTGAAGAATATGGAAAATAGTAGCTCAATGAGCGGTAGTAAGAGAATCAAAGAACTTCCTAACAACACGAACACCATATGTGATATTTGGATGAGTGATAGTTAAATAAACTAAATTATCAAAAATAGTATGATAGAGAGAGAGGGATCAGCCAAAGGATTGCCACCTATAGGAGTATATCAAACATTTTACGCAATAAGAGTATCAACAATCTAAGTGTTTAACACAGAACATCTTAGAAACCATGGGTTTGATTTTCTCACAATCTTTTTTCTTGCAATGGAATGAAATGGAAATCTATTCCTTTTTTAAAACATTATTTATTTGAATTTATTTACAATAGGTTTGTATATTGGGATTGACGAAATTGAACAGTGACTTAAGGGGATGCTATTGTTTCTACTTTCATTCTTTCAGTTCAAAACAAGGTATAATTATCCTTAAATCTTAAAATAATGAAAAAAAAATCGAGTATTCATTTAAATGCAAGCATGATCATAAATTTATTTCCAAAATGAAGCTTGCCATTTTATGAGCAAGCTCCAACATAATCAAAGTTACCCTTTCATTAGGGCATGAACATGCTTGCTCTAATACAAGTTTTTCCAAATGGTAACAAGTTTAAAATACATAAGGAGAATAACATACATATGGAGAATTGTAAAGAGAGAGCGGATAGAAGGCTCTTGCACCCATTTTTGGGTGTACATGCATCTTAAAAAAGTGAAAGGATGAGCTCTAGAAGCCCAGTAAGTCTATTTCCAAACTAAGTGAGGATATAAACACACAAATTATGCAAATACTTAAAACATTAGGCATTTCAAGCAACATTTTTTTAATCGATCACTAGGTAAGATAAGCAAGTCCTTAGGTAATCCACTGGCCCCTCAAAACCACAGGATAAATTTAGTAAATTGTAGTATTATGCACGTGGCCACACATTGTCACGGTACTTAAAGGGAATTCTGAGTCCATTATTCCTCTATACCTCCAAATCTCGACACGTTCCATACCACATAGAAACCAAAGATATAGGATCTTCCTAGTTTCATGTTTTGACCAAACAAATGTTTCATTTTTTGAACACGTTTCAGTTTCTAGCCTATGTTCTAAAGGTTTTTATTCATGATCTACTATGCCATCCTTGACCACATCAAAGTCTTTTCCTAAGGTAATTTCCGAGATCTAAATACTAAAAGACATCATTGAAAGGTTCTTCCATTGAACCTGTAATCCATGGTCTATATCTTAGGCACTTGGTCAATTTATTTACTAACTGAGCTTTGATACCAACTTTGTATGTAACAGTTCGCTTCTTGGTGGCCGATCCCGCAGGGTGCAATTACCAGAGTGTTCTCGAATCAATAAGAGCAACAAACATGTTAATGTCACATGTGAAACATAATCATCGAGGCCAACCAAGAAAGGGGACATCACCTATTTCCCTTTTTCTTTTCTTTATCTCTGTCCCAACTCCATGAGACTTCTAGGTCTCATCCATCCACATACATTGCACATTCTCATAAAAACACTTTGAAAACTTTGTATAAAATAAACCAGATAAACTTTCATAAATTTTCACAATTTAAATATACTTCAAAATCAAAATCCTAGAGGTGTACAATGACCTTTAAATTCAATCAAATAAACAACTTTAACAACTGGCAAAGGAATAAGTAGGCCCCACTTACTTGACTAAAACAAAATTTAGAAAAGTAAAATTTTGAAATAAGACGACTAAGACAACCCCGTTTGCCACACAATCTCTGATCACTGGTTTCTTGAAAAGTTAAAAAGGAAAGGGTGAGCTCAAAGAGCCCAGTAGATTATTCCAAATATTTAAATCATTATTTTAATCACATAAATACATATGTCAAACACTTTCATAGATTAGGTGATTCAAATAGTTGGTTGTTTATCTGTTGATACTAAGACTAAAAGGACTCCACCTTAGTGTTCCAATATCCTTCTCAATCAACTGGACTCTAACTACTATCTCCTTAAATGTAATTAGCCTCAAAGGAATAATCAACTTCATTATTTTCACTCATAGTTGTTGCAACAGCTGTAAATATACAATATCACAATAGTAATAAACAGTAGTATATTGAGTACCGACCTCAGGGAACAATTTTCAACCAATAATCTCAAAGCACAATCTGCTACTAATTTCAACTTTATTAAGGCTATACACTAAAATTTGGAATTAATTAAAATTAACAAAAGCAAACTAAAAGAATGTTGGATTTAAAACAAGATGACTAAATTATCTAGGATAGTAAATCTCATGTATTCCCCACTTAATTTCTATTTTAATTATCTATTTTAATTATCTATTTCTCAATATGTAGGTTATAACACTCATCATTAAAACCCTCTCCCGAGTTATTTTATTACCTATTAGTTAATTCCTTATTACCCTCTCCCAAGTGTATAGCAAAATAAACTAACACAATAAAATTAGTTTCACATACGACCTCCTATAAGATCAAAGACCACTCGATACTGTGATCTTCTAGGTTTATACTTTGATGATCAAATCATCAAACCTCTCTCCTGAGTTAGTTTAACAATCTATGATCATTCTATCTATGGCCGATAGACAGAAAACATTAAGAATACAAAGCATAAAATAGAACATCATAAATATATTAATCGAAATAGGGAATCAAAAGTTCCTACAATCGAATTTACAACCCAAAATAAAAACGCCTAGCCTAACATCGATTTTGTAAAACAAAACATTGAATTAAACATAATATTGATCATACATAGTCGTGCGCTCTCTCTAAATTTTGCTCCGTCCTCTACTCTACTTTCGTGTTTGCCGTCAAATTCCAACTCCTCTGAATTAATTTCAATTTTCTATTTATACCCGAGCACTTAAACCCTCACACCATGAGTTGCAAACCCAAAAAATAAGTTTTTAATTGCATTACTGCAATAGCAAATCGTGGTAGTCTCGGCTATTTAGAATTCTAGAAAATCACAAAATTCATCAATAATCGCACTACTACGATAGTCCTTCTGCATCTTGAATTTTTCCTCTAGTTACCACGATAGGCTACTGCAGTAGTGATTCTCTGCCGTGGTTCCTTCACTGGCTACTGCAGTAGTGTGTCACTGTACTGGTTTGCCTACTTTTCCTCATTTTAACACTCTGGTTACCACAATAGTATGCTCCTCTGCAAGAGTAGTCAGTGGAATTATTGCACTTTGACCATTTTCAACGACCTTCCTTGTGTATATCCATATCCAACTGATCTTAACCTGCACAAGCAACTAAGAATCTTTATCAGGCATTATATATCACAAGTATAAATGAAAAAAAATCATATTGAAATTCTCTAAATATATGAATAATCATTCAATACTTAGATAAATATTCATGCACCTATTTATGAGCAAATATGTTCTATTTCCTACTTAACCCATGTAAAAACATATGCAAAATGCATATAGTATAGTCAATATTCTATGCAACTAAAAAAATACCCCCAAACATAACCAATGGTTTGTCCCTAAACACTAACCCAAACTCATGAGCTTAAATACCACACCATGCATAGTTAAGTTAGCTTTCACTCATCATTTTGACCTCCATTTTCCATTCCTATAGCCTTTAATTCATCAACAAGTCCTTAGAGCCATTTTGGTTGTCCAGAATTTCAGTCCATCCTCCATTATTCCTCAACTTTACCCCCATCTACTCATAGAAATCTTCTCCTAATACCTAAGTAAACAAACTCTCTCAATGCTCTCTTTTATCAATCTTCTACTCAAGTCAAACTATAATCATAATCAGTGGTCTTTCTTAGGTTGTAACGTGGCTTGGCTCTAGGTATGAATGTGATAGGATTGAATTTGGACTCAAATGTACACTCATAGCAATGATGACAACCTTCTTTGTTTGATTTTTTTCTTTAAATGTTTGATCCCCTTTTGTATATTCCTTTATATTTCATAGTTCATACCTCCAACCTTGTTTTCATTGCTCTCCCAAACTTATATATTCACATGCACTTCAATTTGTGCCCATATATACACCTGTACAAAATCAAGGAGCTCAGCATTCATCAGTAGTATTGAATTAGCTACATATAAGTATATAATTTTTTTGTTTGTTTTTTGTTTTTTTTAATAGAAATCACAAATATATGGACACTAGTGATTGCGTTCCTCCCTTTTCACATCATCACACATGGCATTATCATTACCATGAGTGCACATAATTAGGCTCAATTGAAACATGCATAAAAGGTAGGGCATTTGTATATTGTTTAGGTTCATCAAAAAGAAAAAGACTTCAAGGCTTAAAATTGGCTACAAAGGGTTTTTAAATGTTGGGATTGACCTTTAGGCTAAAGCTCAAACAATGATAGCATACTTCATTCCCTTCTAGAGTCATCCCTAAGCAGTATTCAAAATAGATTTGATTATTTCAAGAGTCTGTGAAAAATTCTTTCCACTTGTGTTCTGCTTTTCACTCCTTACTTTCCTCAGTTTTCAAATTCTCAATTCACTAAAAACTAAAGAGTTCTATTAAAGCCAAATTTTGAACAAACCAAGCACACATATATTTGAAAGTGCCTTCAGATCTTTATCACATCACACTAGAGAAATTTTCAAGTCACTTAGTGAAAATTTCAAAAAAAAAATATGGCATGAATGTAGCCTAAGTGACACAAATGTGTTCTACATGTTCATGTCCTAACCCTAAGTGCCTAGACGTCTCATGATATTTATATGCCATGACAGAATTTCAATAATAATTATGTGATATGTCTAAAAATATGCAATTCGAAGGAAATGTGTCAACACCATATATATAAAAAAAAGGCTAAAATAAATAACTTGAAATTGAAGAAGATTAACTTCAATGCACCCCCAAACTTTAACTATATATGTCTTGTCCTCAAGAACACAACTGCAATGTAACTGGAGGAGGCATCATCTAATCCAACTAGGGATGGGCCACAATTAGGAAGTCAGTAATGTAAGCTATCCCCTGGAGGAGCTGCTCGTGCTCTAAAGAAGGTGCAGTGGAATTGGAAGCTACAGTTGTAGCAAATGTACCCAATGTCCTCCTCCTCTTCACCAGGGAAGTGTTGAGCATCTTCACAGAGATGTGATCTTTAATCCTAAATGTGGGTTCATCGAATGACCAAGTGACACCAGCCCGTTGACATAACAAGGCAATCATAGTTGGGTGTGAAAGACCTACATTAGTATTATCAATACTATATCTGATGGAGTTGGAGATCAACTCGCCCACATTTATGAGATGACCTTCAGCATGCAATACACCAAAACAGCTCTATCTACTAGGACCCTATTAATTGCCAAGGCAGCAGTTACGTTAGCACAGACAAAATAATACCATACCTTGGCAACTATAGTAAAAGAGCTCTTGGACAAGTTGATTGGGCAGTTATTGGTGCACTACCAAGCTGCACCCTCTACACATAACATCTGCAAGACGTCTTCAAGGCCAAATTTCTCAAGTATGTACTCCAAGAAGTCATTTGGTGTGTCGTTAGGCAGGCTGTAAAGAGCATTAATCGCCTCTACATCAAAAGGGACCCAACTGCCTCACACACAAACTTTTAATCCCTCACACTCATAGGCATTAGCATAGAGATTTTGAACTATAGATGTTGTGGGTGCAACAAGTGGGCATATCATAGGGTCCTAATGCCTCAATGCCACAATAGTGTTGATGCCCAATCAACACTCTTCATCATCAATAAGAATGTCCAGCTTTGGAATGACGCGGCAGAAGTCCCTAGTATTACTAAATTTAGCCTTCCCCTCCGCTGACTTGAACTAGTGCTAATCCTCAAGGGCTGCTGGTTGTGATTATCATCTCTTGGATGCTACCTGTTTCATTCTAGGTGCACTGCAACCAATTGTTAGGAAACAAAGTGTAACAACATTGTGAAACTAAGTTATGGGCAACATCTCCCCTATATTATGAATATTTGCATAGCATAAAAGAGCCCAACACAGTAATATTTAGGCACATGGAAAGCAACTTCATGAAATTAAGTGCTAAAACAATAAAAAAAATCAATAAAGAGGCAATTTTTTTCATAATAATGTAACAGACAATGCAAACAGTTCAAAAAATAATGAAAACACAAGTAAAAAACGTAAATAAACTCACATGGTGATGCAAAAGAGAAGAAAATTCAAAGGAATGCTCAAAGATCAAAGGGGAAGAGCAAAGGCCAAGAGAGCTTGAGTGAAAAAACAAGCGCAAATGAATAAAAAATGGTTGGCTATGTTTAAATATTTCATTGTTACCGCTGTAGGGAAATTACCGCACAACTAAATTTTGAACTATAGCTATCACTACCGCGATAATGCATTAGCATGTTTGCTAGTTATCACGGTAGTGTACCGTGGTAATGCACAAAAAGAATGTTCAAGTTATCATTGTAACTCAGTTAATGCAACACCTTTGTAACGAATGCACCCTGGAAAAACATACTAAATATGATAAAAATATGATGAACTAACTAAAAATCAACAAAAAAGTAAAAACAAGTAGGTTGCCTCCTACTAAGCGCTTTGTTTAACATTGTTAGCTTGACGTTGATACAGATTATAGGTCTTGTATTGTCACAAATTCAGTGCTTTGCATTGTTCCTCCACCAAAGATCTTCAGTCTTTGACCATTAGCTTTGAAACAATGCCCATCTACTAGACTTTGTAACTCAACAACTCCATAAGGAAATACTTGTGTAACAAGAAACGGGCTGGAACAAGGGGACTTAAGCTTCCCAGGTGATAACTTTAGGCGTGAATTGAATAGAAGGACTTGTTAAACTCATTTAAATTCTTTCTTCTCAATTAGCTTATCATGCCCTTACTTAGTCCTTTCCTTGTAGATGCAGTTAGTTTCAAAAGCTTCCTACCAAAATTCGTCAAGCTCAATAAGCTAAAGTAGTCGGTTTTCATGACAATCTTTTTGCACTTGTTTTACTCAGATTATTGTGGTAGTAGCTATTCATTACCGCGATAACCAGAACATTGCCTCTTTACTATATTTTCAGGGTAGGGGCACACTATCGAGGTTGTGTTTTTCATTACCACAATAACCATAACATTGCTCAGTTGTAAATTTGTGCGTCTCGTTCCAGTTTGCCCACCCCTTTGTATTTTTTATTTTACACGTTTTACATCATAAATTATATGGGTTTCTCAAGGTTTACTTTATTTGAATTATTTTATTTATTTGAATTATTATATTTTATTTTAATTATTCTGACAAAATTTTGGGGTATTAAAACCTACCCCCTTAAAATTAATTTCGTCATTGAAATTTGTACTCACTTGTTTACTTAATAGTACAACTTCTATTGCTGTTGAGGACCTTGAGCTTTGGTGGGACAGAATTTTGCTACATGTTCTTGCTGGTTACAATGGAAATATAAGCCCTATAGTTTAACCTATTCCTTGTGCTCCTCTTCAGCACAGTTAGGTTGGGAACTCTACTGCTCTTGCTTTCGGGGTCTAAGGTGTCCTATTACCCTCATCCTAATGAGTATTTTGCTTCTTGTTCCATTCTCTGCCTTTTAATCATCTTGTAACCTCTTGTTTTAATTCTTTAGGGATTGTTCAAAGTTAATGTCTCTTTTAATTAGTTGGGCTCTAACTACCATCTCTTTAAATGTGGTCAGCCTGAAAGGAATGACCAACTTCCTAATTTCCACTTACAATCCTTCTACAAATTTGTCGGCCTTGGTTTGCTCATCTTTAACCAACTCTGGAGCAAACCTTGACAACTCAATAAATTTTCTCTCATACCTGGTCACCGTCATAATTCTTTGAGATAATCGTATGAACTCTGACTACAGCTATCTCGTCATAGTTGTGGAGAAGAAGTTATCATAGAACAACTTCTTAAATTGCTCCCACGTCAGGGTCGAAATGTCAGTTTTAAGGTCGTTCATGATCATCTTCCACTAATGATAAGCAAGTCCAATAAACTGATGTACTGCTAACGTTATTCGTCTGGGGGTAGTTACCCCTAAAGCATTCATATGGTTGTTTATTTCTGAAAACCACATGTCAGTTGCCATGTGATCTGCCTTTCCATCAAAGGTACTCGAGCGTAGCTTCTGGAATCCCATACAGTAGATTGCTTTGTTCTTTGTGTTCTCTGATAATTCAGTTTGGTGCTATATGACCATTTGACAATGGGCTAGATGAGCCTAAGGTTGGGGTTGTGGCTATATTAAAGGCGAGTTTTGTGTCTAAGGCAGAGCCCTCATAACCTGCTCGACCATCTATCAAGTGATCTCTACCAACATCTCCATTGATAAAATTGCTCCAACAAGAGTTGTTGCTGACACAAGTGTCCCCTAATCCCTCTAACCCGACTCATTTGTGATTTTAGCACTTGTCTCATTTTCTCTGGTTCTTACCATTATCTACAAGTCAAAAGTCATTTTAGTATACAATAAGCTATCTCAACAGAAAATTTCCAATCATAGTCCCATTTCAAATCAATCTAGGTGTAATAAACCTGTCTTTCCTTATCCTTAGGATACAAAATGCATTTTCAGACTTGTGATAATAACCATCTTTCCTAGGCCATTCATTGTGTCAATTGCCTCATGTTTTTTTTTTTTTTTGCTATCATGGCGCTAGATTTATATCCCTAGGTTCTTGATTTGTTTAGTGACCAATCAGTTTATTCTTTTAAGTTTTGTATGAAGATTTTCAAGGTTCCCTAATGTTGTTAGGTACAGAGTTTTGGTTTTGTGATCACAATACATTCGATATACATATTCATGAGGTTCAGATAAAGATAGCATGCATTCAAACAATCATACAACTTCACGCTAGCATAGTTAAATTCTAAGCTTCCACCCATGCCTCTGAGTTCTAGCGTTCCATACCACTATTACCCATTGACATAGGCTTCCACTAGAGATCTCACTATACCCAAACAATTTCACAAATGTCTCGATGTCTAAGGCCTCTCAAGCCTCATTATGCTTAACCAACTTATACCAGCCAAGCATAGGGAAACAAGCTCTTCCAAAGTCACTGATTATTCACCAAACATGGTCTGCCAATCTCCGAGTCCAAGATTCTTTCATACCCTTGAACTTCTATGCGTCGTATACCACACAAGAACAAAAGATATAGGATCCTCCCGATCTAGTGTCCTGACCAAACAAGTGTTTCATTTTCATACATTTTCAGTCTCTAACCTATGTCCTAAAAATTTTATTTATGATTCATTGTGCTAGCCTTGGCAACACCATAGTCTCTACCTAAGGTCTCTTTCATAAACCTAGGGTCTCGATTGCTTGGTTGAAAGGTCATTTCATTGAACGAACAACCCATATTCATTTTTTGATACCACCTTTGGTACCATCTTTGTACTCTAGTTCACCTTGCCCTGTAACACCACCTCCTAATTTTCAAAACTTTTTCTCATAGGAAATTCCTTGATAGAAAATCAATTTCGGTGTGTTCTTCAATTTCGATCACTTGTATGAGCTGGTGAGACAACCTTCAAATCAAGCAACAAGACAAACTCTACTTAAATAACTGCTTTTCTAGAACGGGATAACTGCTTTTAATTTTTAGCTTTACTCGAAACAAGGCTTAGTCAATATCAGCTCAACTTGTCATCTTCATATCCAAACAAAACATTCAAAACATATCCTACATCCTTTTTGGAAAATAGATTTTGTTATTCAAAAATAGGAAGTAGGGCAGAACTTACAAAACACACCATCTTTGGCATTAGAATAACATCTCATCTAGTGACCTATCGATTGCGCTCTAATCATCATGCCTAACACCACCGCCCAAGCTCTGATACCACCTTTGTAACATGCTGCCTCCCCCTCGTGGCTCACAGCATCCAATTCCCTATTTTGGAGGCCTCATTTTTATCGAAATGCCCTTGAGCCCAGCTAATTGGCACGTTATCATCACTTGCAAAGTGAGATATCAATCATTTTAGGCCACCCGAGAGACAATGCATCACTTTATCTCAACTATACAGGACCTCATGCGTCACAATAACTTACACAGATTCCATAAAAGCAAGGACACTTTGAACCCATTTGATAACCATGATTCAGTATCATTCGTTTGAAATCACTATTAATATTCAAGAGGACAAAACCTTTGTGTTTATTACAACAAAATAAAATTGGGGCCAATATGCCCGACTAATAATAGTAAATTCTAAAATAAAAGTTAACTAAGTAGCATTCGTTAATCACGCAGCCTCTGATCAATTAATTCCTAAAATGTTTAGAAAAGGAGGATAAGCTCAAAAGCCCAGTGGATCATCCAAAATATTTAAATCATTATTTCAATTAAATAAAGCACACATCTCAAAAACTTTCATGAAATTAGGTGATTCAAACAATTGCTTATTTACAATTGGCATTAAGACCAAAAGGAATATAACTTAGTGTTTCAAGTTGAGAAGATAAATCGAATACAGATGTTCAAACCCATCATCGTTGAAGTAGGGTTAAATTCGAACGCTTAGTTCACAATTTGATAAGGGAGCTTAACTACAAATGCCCAAATCCAATCAAAATGCCAGCAAGCTGAGTCTGGGTTGGAACACTCACAATAAAAAACCTCATCATGCCAATATGTGCTTATAATCCTTGTTTATTCTTTCTTTAATAGTAAACAGTAGCATGATGAATCTAACATAAACAAAAAATAACATGTAATTATAGGCATGTCATAGCATAGATCATATCTTCACATATCATTAATCATTAGTTATGTAGTCCTAAGCATGCATCTTCTAGGCATGGCATGTACAATCAAGTCAAATAGAACATGCAAAAGCATCAGCACACATGCAAGCCTTTTTTAGAATAAGTAATAAAATAAAACCTGAAAATCATCTCCACCTTTGATTCTAATCTCCTCCCTAGTCCTTATGGTGTTGGCTCACGCCTCTTTGAGCCTTCAACCTTTAAGATAAAGTTTCAATATGTTATTCTAAGTGATTCACGTGTTTCTAATGTTTTTGAATCATATTCTAATAGTCCTTTACCATGTATGGCCTATAATATGCAAGAACATCACCCTAGATGAGCCTAAGTAAGGTATTGGTTCTATGTATAACGGTGGAAGAAAAGATTATTACAATAACCAGAACAAAAAGGTGAAAAATAGGGGGTGCAAAAGCATTACTGAGGTAATGTTGATCACTACCAAAGTAAGCTACCGAAGTCATGCCTGTATGATTGAGACAAGGTCATTATATCTTCTTTGATTCACCGAAATCTCCTAATTGTTCCAAGAATGTCCGAGAATTGGTTCAATGGCTTGAACTTCTACTATGAAGCAGCGTTTTGGGTTTCTCTTTTTCTGTCACTACTTTTGTTGTGTGGAATAGCTAGGGAATGAAAAAAGGTATTAGGAGAAGGCTAAGTTAGCAAGAAGAGCGGCGATTCGCAATTGCTCGACTAACGAGAATGGGGTACTCAAGCAAGGTTTATATAGAGTTCGAATTGGCAATGTTTAAGAATTTTTGGGTGGTTTCCTTGGTTGCATTCTTTCTTAAACTCCATTTACTTGCTTCCCATGCACAAATATTTGTAAGTAATGGTTTTTAGAAGTTGTCCATATGTTAGAAGTTCCTTAAAATTGTTTTGAAAACTTTACAAAATTGTTTCCCACCTATTTTACTCAGATTACTATAGTAGTGGCTATACATTACCGCGGTAATCTTTACTAGATTTTTTGGGTAGGGACTAACTATCAAGGTAGTGTTTTTCATTACTACAATATCTAGAATGTTCCTCAATTTTAAATTCATGCATTTCATTCTGATTTGCCTACCCCTTCGTACATTTGATTGTACATGTTTTACATCATAAGTTGCATGGTTTTCTCAAGGTTTACTTTATTTGAATTATTTTATTTTATTTTAATTATTCGACAAAATTTCAGGGTATTATAGAAATAGTCCCTTGCTTTTGAAAAGTTTCACATGTTTTCACAAACTGATACGCATCTTTCAAAATAATGGTCCAATAAAACCCACTCTCAAGGATACACCAGACAGTTCTTAGGTAACTGCAATGGTTGCTATAGGGAGAAGCATGACAATCAAGAAGGAATTGTTGCATTTCAGCTTCAGGAATGCACCGGCGGATGATTTTATCAGCACATCAATGAGATAGAAATGGATAATCCCATAAATAGAACTTTGCTCCATTAATGAAGTGCTTATACTGAGCATTGATAGATTCGGTGGAGATGTACCTATTGCTAAATAATTAGCAAAATCAGCATAACAAGGAGGAAGGTCCATTATATTCAGAAGTTGTTTATCAGGGAACAACCCAACTATGCGCAAATGATCATCAGCTACTTCCCCAGGGAGAAAAGATAGATGGTCAGTCAGCTACCACATTTTCTAAGCCCTTTTTATCCTTTATTTCTAAGTCAAACTCTTAAAGCAATCGGATCCATCAGATAAGATGAGCTTAACATCCTTCTTAGCAAAAGAGGATGAACTACAGCATGATCAGTGAATACCATCACATGAGAACCAACAATGTAAGCTCAAAATTTGTCACAAGTGAAGACAATAGCTAACAACTCTTTCTTAGTAGCTATATAGTTTTTTTGTAGATTGTCGAGTGTCTTGCTTGCATAATAGATAGCTTGAAAAACCTTCTCACACCTTTGTCCCAAGACAGCTATAACAGCAAAATCACTAGTATCACACATGATCTCAAACGGTTCTCCCCGAACACGAGTAGACATAATAGGGGCAGACATCTATGCTTTCTTACATGTAGTAAACACTTCAAGGCACTCTTCATTGAAATCATATTTAGCATCTTTCTCTAATAGATGGCATAGAGGGCGAACAATTTGAGAAAATTTCTTAAATCGGAAATAGAATCCTATGTAGCTCAAGAAACTGCGAACTTCTCGAACTAATGTAGGTGCTTTCAGGTTCTCAATCACCTCAATCTTGGGGAAAAATATCAAGTTTTGTTCTTCACAACGAGAGAAAACCTTCTCTAAATTAACTAGGTAGTCATCAAATGTAGCACCAAATACAAAGAAGTCATCCATAAAAACTTCCATAATATCTTCAATCATATCAGAAAAGATAGTCATCATGCATTGTTGAAAAGTAATCAGTGCATTATATAAACCAAAGGCATCCACTAAAATGTGTAGGTACCATAGTCCTTTTGGAGTAATGACAATCTGATTGTAGCATGAATACCCATCCAAGAAGCAATCAAAATCGTACCCTGCAATGCAGTCTAGCATCTAATTCTCAAATGCCAAAGGGAAGTGATCTTTTCTTGTGGCTTTATTTAGCTTCAGGTAATCAATACACATTCGCCACCCTATGGTTGTTCTAGTAGCAATAGTTTCGGCCTTATCATTTGTGATCACGGTTATGCCTCCCTTTCTTTCACACCACATGAATAGGGCTAACCCACTATGAGTCAGAGATAACATATATTATAATTGCCTTGAGCCATTTCATCACTTCTTTCTTAACAACTTCTTTCATAATATGATATAAACATTGCTGATGCTTAGTTGTCAACTTATAGGAATCCTCCATGAGAATCTTGTGGATGCATATGGTAGAACTAATGCCCCATATATCTTCAATTGTCCACCTAATAGTAGACTTATGCTCTCGAAGCTCTTAGCTTGCACAAGCAACTAAGAACCTTTTTCAGGCATTATATCACAAGTATAAATGAACAAAAATCATATTAAAATTCTCTAAATATATGAATATGCATGCAATACTTAGATAAATGTTTGTGCACCTATTTATGAACAAATATGTTTTATTTCCTACTTAACCCATTCAAAAACATATGCAAAATGCCCACTGTATAGTGAGTATGTTATGCAACTAACAGTAGTCCTGCAAATTTATTAACCTTGGTCTACTCATCCTTAACTAGCTCGGGTGTGAATCCTGACAGTTCGGTAAACTTTCTTTTATATTATATTATCATCATACTTCTTTGTGTCAGCTATACAAACTCTGATTGTAACTATTGTCTAGTAATATCCATGAAGAAAAAATTATCGTATAATAACTTCTTGAACTGTTCCCTTATCATGGTTGAAATATTAGTCTGTAGATCATTCATAATCATCTCCCACTAGTGATAAGCAAGTCCAATGAACTCGTGTACTGCCAAAGCTACTCGTCTAGTGTCAGTTGCCTCCAAAACATTAAGATGCTTATTCATCTCAAAAAACCATATGTCAGCTGCCATATGATCCGACTTGCCATTAAAAGTACTTGGATGCAACTTTTAAAACTCAATCAATAAGTTCCTTCTTTCTTTTTCCTCAATGACAATTCAGCCCCGTACTACTGACCATTTGGCAATGGGGCCTAATGAACCTGAGCCTGGGGCTATGGCTGCACTAGAGGCAGATTTCGTGCATGAGGTAGAGCCCTCATGACTTGCTCTACTACCTATTAGGTGATCTTTGCCAATATCTCCGACAATAAAATTGCCCCAACTTGAGCTACTACTGCCATAGGTACCCTCTAATCCCTTTGACCAAACTCATAAGTGTTCTCATCCCTCATTGTGTTTTCTCTGGTTCATGCCATTATCTACAAGCCAAAAGTCATTTTAGTCTCTAAAGCTTAGTGCGGTATCATCACGAAAAATTTTTCATAGCCACTGAGAATTATAATCTCTTTTCAAGTCAATTTCCTTAGTGTACAAAATAGTTTCTCTTAACTTCTAGACACAAAATGTTTTCGAAACTTGTGTTAATGGCTATCTCCTCTATGTCTATTTTTATATCAATTGTCTCGTGTTTCCATCCCATTCATGTTACTATGAAGCTAGATTCATATTTCTAGGTTCTTGATCTATTCAATAACTTATTCGTTTATTCTTCTATGTTTTGTTTAAGGATTTTCAAAGTCTTCTACTGTTGTTGAGTACAAGATTTTGGTTCCATGATCACAATACATGTGACATACATATTCATGAAGTTCCTGTAAATATAACATGCATCCAACCAATCATTCAATCATACAATTTCATGTAAACACAGAGAAATTTCCAAGCTTTTATCCATACCTCCAAGTTCAAGCGTCCTATACCAATCTTGCCCGACGACACAGGCTTCCACTTAAAAAATCTCACTACACCCACACAATTTTGCAAATGTCTCTACAACTAAGGCCTCCTAGGCCCCACGATACTCAACCGCCCCATACCAGCTGAGCATAGGGAAACAAGCTCTTCCAAAGTTATCGATCATTCACCAAACATGGCACGTTAATCTTCAAGTCAAGGATTTCTCTGTACCCCCAAATTCCTATGTGTCTCATACTATGTAGAAACCAAAGATATAGGATCCTCCTAGTCTCGTGTCCTGACTAAATAAGTGTTTCGTGTACACATATTTTCAGTCACTAACCTATGCACTAAAAGTTTCATTCATGATCCATTGTGCCATCCTTGACAACACCCAAGTTTCTACCTATGGTATGTTTCCTAGACCTAAGGTCTCAATACTTGGCTAAAACGTTCCTCTATCGAACCAACAACCTATATCAATTTCCAATACCACTTTTGGTACTTATGTAAACACTTGGCCTAGTATGTCTATTGACTAGTCTCTGATACTACCTTTAGTATCAGAGTAAACATCCTGGTTATTAACCTGCTGACTAAGTTCTAATACCACCTCTATAACACGTTGCCTCCCAGTGGTCAATCCCGGAGGACTCAATTATCAGAGTGCCCTTCAATTAACAATAGCAATAGGCATGTTAACGTCACATGGAAAACATAATCATTGAGGCCACCCGAGAGACAAGACGTCACCTATCTCTCTTTTTCTTTACTTTATATGTGTCTTAACTCCATGAGACATCTAGGTCATGTCAATCCACATAGATTCCATATTCTCATAAAGATACTTTTTAAAATTTCGTATAAAACAAACCAAATAAACTTTCACAATATAAATATACTTCAAAATCAAAATCCAGGAGGTGTATAATGACCTTGAAATCCAATCAAATAAACAACTTTAAAAACTAACAAGGGAATAAGTAGGCCCAACATGCCTAACCAAAATAGAACTTAGAAAAGTAAATTTTGAAATAAGACAACTAAGATAGCCCCCATTTGCCACATAACCTCTAATCACTGGTTTCCTAAAAAGTAAGAAAGGAAGAGTAAGCTCAAAGAACCCAATGGATCATCTTATATTTAAATCATTATTTTAATCAAATAAAAATACATGTCAAACACTTTCATAGATTAGGTGATTAAAATAGTTGGTTATTTATCAGTTGACACTACGATCGAAAGGACTCCACCATAGTGTTCCACATCTGGGGAGTAAGGTCAATCCAGGAGCTCAAAGCCATCTCATCTATGAAGTGGGGTCAATCCAAACTCTCAGCTTATTAATCAAGGAAGTGAGGTCAATCCAAACTCCCAGTTCCAACTCATAAATCAATCAAGTAAATAACAAGCAAGCCGGGTCCAGGTTAGAACACTCACAATCAAAACCCTTGGTACATAATTGCGCCAGTACGTGGTTATGGTACTTAATAATCTTTCATTAATGGCAAATCATACAATAGCATATTAAATCAGAAATATAATTCACAAAGAAATTACATGAAAGAATTATCTACGTGGTAATCACCATTCCATCTCTATCATAGACATGTTAACTAATCGTTCATATAACATAAGTCATGATATCCCACACAACATTGAAATCATGCAATAGCATTCATTAATCATATAAATCTGGCAATTCCTAAACATGCATATTCTATTCAAAGCATACTCCTAAGCTAACAAGCACACATGCATACTTTATTTAAATAAAAATAATGACTTAAAACTCAGAAATCATATCCACCTTAATGTTTAATTCCTTATTGTCCTTGCTCTGTTATCCCAACCTTCTTGGATCTTCAACCTTAAAGATTAAAACCAAATCATTACTTTTAGTAACATGAAATATCCTATAATGTTTTTAATCCGCAATCTAATGATTTTCCATTCAATATAAAATTCAAAGTGCAAGGGATAACATGACTGAAGTGTCAAAGTATAAACCTGCTTCTGTGTAACATTGTAAAAGGAAGGAGGACCGTAGTAACTAGAATGAGTTAAAAAAAAGCAAGAAGAAAAGGAACACGCGGGATCATGGTAGAGTATTGCAGTAACCAAAATGAATCAAAGAATGGTGGCCGCAGTACCAAAGTAACCAGTGTGGATTGAAGAAGATGACTTACAGTATCGTAGTAACCAAAATGAACCATCATACGATGAAGGAGAAAATTACAGTACCGCAATAGGGTATCTTGGTAACCAAGATGCAACCATGGTACCCAGAGTAGAAGTTCAAAAAATAAAGGAGCAAACGAGTGCAGTACCGTGATAACAAAGATTAGTACCATGGTAATTAGCATGAAAAATAATATTTCATGTATGTTTCTCCCATCCCTTGTTTTCCTATGTTTATGGCATCCAAATACGTTAAACTATAGACAATGAATTATTTATTGAGACCAGATAAAATCCTTGTACCTTA
Organism: Tinospora cordifolia; assembly: GCA_030144865.1. Classification (NCBI taxonomy): domain Eukaryota; kingdom Viridiplantae; phylum Streptophyta; class Magnoliopsida; order Ranunculales; family Menispermaceae; genus Tinospora; species Tinospora cordifolia. Next base: position 26,490 of record JAJIYU010002335.1, read on the forward strand.
CTATGTGTCCATGATCCTTTGATAATGATGACGACTATGATAGAGACTTCTTGAGTCTTTTAGGATGGTTTAAGGTTTTGTTTCAATGGTTTCAATGGTGGCAACATTCCAAAACCTCAGAGATCATTGATGGATGAAACTACTCTCCACAAATGGTGAAAAGAATAAGATTGATACTCTAGAAGTTGGTTTTCACCTTGTTGGACAGTTGGATGGGAACCTATGGCTTGAAAATCTTCACAACTGTGTTGTGTTTTTGCTGCTCTTCACTGGTTATTAGGGTTAATATGTGAGGACGGTTAGGAAGAAGAAAAAAAGAGAAAGGAATCTCATTTTTTAATAAGAGGGAGAATAGAAGATGTCTAATTGGGGTTAATATAGAATTAGGGTTTGTTTGGATTGGATTAGGAATTCTTTGTAGTGTTTCTTCGTAGAATTCTTTCTTAATCCAACTTCTTTCGATTCTAATCTTTTCTTGGGCATAGGGTTTTGGTGTGTGATAATTTTGACTCAAGCTCACACTCTTGGAAACTTTACATAATTGTTTCAGCACATATTCAAGTATTACCGCGATAATGAGACTTTGTACCATGGTAACCAAAGCGATTTTGTACATATTCATTCTATTGGACATTTCATGCATCACTACAATAGTGATGAGCAATACCATGGTAACCAGTGCAAAATTTTGTACATTTTGCATCTTTAATTCCATTTTTTCTTAATTTTTTATTTTATTTAATTAATTACTTTATTTCATGTTTATTTGATCTAATTATCATTTAAGGTACTTACGTAAAATCTTGGGGTATTACATTATAACAACCAGACCTCCAGACACCGAGCTGCACCACGGCTAAATTACTAAATGCCCTCGAATGCGATAAATGCAAGAAGAAAATTAACCATTAAGTAATAATCATGAGGTCAACTAAAGGTCGAGCATGCTACATCATAACCACATCTCAACTAACGATCATGATGTGCATCTATTAACATTAATAATGATATAATAAATAAAATATCAAATAACACTGTAAACCAGTTTCATATAATGAATTAAAACATGTTCATGAATAAATTTAGCCCATTGTCTGATACATTAATGTTGAATTAAAATACTGACAAATGATCTTAAAAACATAAACATTGCCCCTATGATTGACTAGAACTAGATCAAAAGACTCCATCAATGTTTAGTAAGTCGTTTGGTTCAATATGTACCTCAAAAGAGCAAAACAAAATGGGGTGAGCTCAAAGGAGCCCCATGGATCATCCCAAACACATCTCATGTAAAATAAAAATTAAAACACCAATTTGCAAACGCTTTCAAGACATTAAGTGATTCAACTAGTTCATTTTTTAGGATTAACATTTAGATCGAAAAGACTATCATCAGTATTTTCCTTCTCTTTGATGAGAAATTCATTGATTTAGGGCATAGTCTAAGGATACCTCCTAAGGTAAGCATTGACCTACAAGTACACCTTTCCAAAAGGCATCGACTATTAGGGACACTTCTAAAGAAGGGGCATTCAGCGAGTACACCCTAGATAAAGACTACATAGTTTTAATACACAAGAGTGGCACTATACCAATCAATGACCCTTACTCAGTTTACAGTAAATCAAAGAACGTTCGATGGTGGTCAAATACAGATGCTCCACACTAAGTCCACTTACAGGCATAATACCACGACGATCAAATATGGATACACTGCACCAATTCGTGTTTGATTTCTATATCATCTTGGTTTAGTTTAAGGTATACCATAAATAAGAATCATACCTATGCATGGTTTACATCAAGTAAATCAACAAAAGATAACATCATTCATAGAATTGCATAACGAACAATTCTAAATTATAAGGCTATGGCTAAAGTTTTGATTTTTAATCGGTTTCCTTTAATTCTAAAGCATATCCTAATAGTTTTTAAGTGTTTTAACCTCACAATAAAGGGGTTCTAACTTTCATCCCTAATCCTCAACACCAACGCACATGAAAAACCCTATATTTTAGGCATTTCAATACCCGTTTTGCTCCCAAATCAAGGCCATGCATTTAGAAATTTGTTCCTATCTTTTTCTAGATTTTTTACTCATCATTTCATTGTTATTCTAAGTGTGTAACTCACTATTATATTGTTGCACACTGCTTATATGCACTAAAGCACCCCCGAAACACCTATTTTTGGGTGTTTTAGATTAGTGCATGTGTGTGTGTATGGCTGACTTTTCCCATCTCTTATGTCCACTTTGAGACAATTTTCTCCTCTATTCTTAGGTCATAATACTCTAATATATGGCTGCCCATATTCAGCCTATTTGATTTGCACATAAAGCGCCTAAAACACATTATTTTTAGTGTTTTTCACCCACATACCCTAAGGGGTTTCTATGTAGAGTTTTGGGCTGCCACTACCTGGTTCAAAACACATCAAAAGAGGGTTATTTCCATGCTGGAAATCACACTTTACCTTAGTTTCTAATGGTGGTCATGCATGTGTGAAAAAGAACACCCTAAATTAGGGTTTTAAGGGTGTTATACCTCACTTGTGAGCCTTTTTTTCTTCGTTTTTGAGTGACTTTTACTCTTCTTTTCCCTACTGTTTTCATACCTCTTGATGCTGCAATACCAACACTAAAACGTGTTGAAATGTGGACTTTAAACACCAATTGGGTGGCATGGCCAAAAGGTATACATAGTGTAGGTTGGATATGATTTTTTAATGTAGTTTTCTAGTATTTTTGCACAGCGTTTAGAAATGGTTTTCAACTGAATTTTTGGTGGTTATTCAATGGTAGTTTGAAGGGTTATTTAATAGAAAATAGTAGGTTTTGTACTGCCATAGGGACGTCCCATGTGTGGTTTGTTCATAGGTTAAAAATATAGGTTCAAAGTGGGGAGATGGCTAAGTTTGAGGGGTTTTTGTGATAGTTTCTCTTCATAGGTATTTGGTTCGTCTTTAGAACATTTTCAAGGGTTCGAAAGGCACTGGAAAAGTGTTCTAATAGTGACTAAAACATGGAGATTTGGGTGGCTTTGGTTAGTGGTTTGGTGAAGAGAAAAAGAAAGAGGAGAAGAATGTAAGAAAACCACGACTTAACTCACCTTGAAGGTCCTGTTTCTTGATCTTCTTGTCTTCCTTCTTGGATGTCTCTCCTTGGTAGCTCTAGTGTGATGAAATGATGATGTAAATGGAGTAAAGATAATGAGTGCAAAAGAGATCAAAGGGGCCACTCAACAGTTTATTTAAGGGGTTGAGTGAATAGTGGCTAGTATTGGGTTTTCCCTCGTGCAAACCCTAAGGTTGTTCTCCCATTCTCTTCGGCCATCAAAGTAAGAGAGAGAGTGAGAGAGTGACGTGTGTAAGAAGGGGGGACGTCCTAGTGAGAGAGTGAGGGTGGCTAGGGTTTTTACTTGACTTACTATTTACACTTGTTGCACAATATTTCCTTGTTTCTTTTGTTTTCTAATTCTCTTTCTCTTTTTAGAAACTTTTTAATTTTAATTATTCTCTTTAGTCTCTCCTTACTGCTATCCTATTATGGTGTAATTACATGAGGATATTTCTATGTTGCTAATGATCAAAGATAATTCATATTATGACATCTTTTGAATTTGGAATTTCAATTTTTTGGCACCTAACTTTTTTAATCAATGATTCTATAGTCTTTGGTGTAACTTAATTCTATAAGACCATTGTCATAAGTGTGCCACATGTCTTAGTTCATATAGTTTACATTATTTATTAATTAATTTAAAGTACATTATATTAATCTATAGTCATTATTTGATATTATAACTATACTATTCTCTTTAATTATATTTTTTTCACTAAGATGATCACTTCGTTGCAAAAATTGTTTATTTGTCTATTTATTTATTGTTATTATTATTATTCTGAAGCAAAAAAGTGATAAATTGAGGTTCAAACTTCGAACCTACTGTTTAAACACATTGTTTTAACCAATTGGGCTAATATGTCATTCTTATTACTAAAATATTTTATTTTATTATTAATGCTCTCAAGTTTAGGTTTGATATTTTATTTGACTTAAAATCTATCAACCTTATAATTATGATTGTTCATAAATGAATAAACAATATTTATTATTTATTTATTTATTCTAAATTCTGATAATAATTAATATTTATGAAATTTATTATTATGTATTTAAAAATTCCTAAATTTTATAGACTACACCCCCCCCCCCCCCCCCCCCCCCCCCCCCCCCCCCCCCCCCCCCCCCCCCCCCCCCCACCCTACAGTACCTCCATACTTCAATTCACCTTACCTACCACTC
>JAJIYU010002336.1:0-30855 GCA_030144865.1 Tinospora cordifolia
TCTTAAAAACTTCTTAAACATTTTTTTACAAGAAACAAAATAAAATGATTATAGCAATTATGTTATACAAGAATATACATCTAGAACAAAACCCAAAACATTATATTTAAGCTTTTTAAACATATAATAAAATCTTATTCTATAATGTCAAACGTGAGTATTTACAAATATTTCAGTTCTAATTTAAAAAAAAAAAAAAAAAAGAAACTAGAATAATATATTAATAATTAAAGGATAAATATGTCTTCCCCTGCTAAACGAGATAACCAAGTAGCGGTATCATTTCTAACTTTGGAGTTCATTTTTTTTTTTTAAAGAAAAATATAGGTTTATTGATAATAAGAGTGGCACAAAGGGAAGAACAAAAGACAACTCTCAACCCAAAAAAAAAAAACTCGGAGCAAAATACCCCAAAACCAACCGAAGCACCTTTACAAAACATTCCCCCACCCTCGTAACCACTCCAACATAGAGTAACCTAAAGACAAGGAACAATTACTAACCCAAAAAGACGCTAACGACTGAGATTCTTCCCAAAGCAAGCTTGGCGAACTGAATTTATCCTCAAAAATCCGAGCATTCCATTCCTTCCATAAGCACCAAATCACCACCAAGCTCACCACCATCTAATCAGCTCTCCATCTCGAGTTGATCGCCTCCCAGAACAGACAAACACTAAACTAGACAATCTGATAGTTGGCCTCAGAGAATATAGGAAAGTGTCATTTCCCTCAGGCCCACACAAAGCTGGAATAAGGACATCTCAAGAATAAATGATCAACAGACTCGTCGTTTTGTTTACATAGATGACAACAAGACAGGGATAGGCAAAGACTCAGGAAACGTTTTTGAAGCATCTCCCCTGTATATACTTTCCTTAGGGCCACTTCCCAAGCAAAGAATTTAACTTTAGATGGAATACGAACCTTCAAAAGCTCTGTTAGGACCTGAGAAGGATGAATCACCAGACTATCAGATAACAAAGAAAAGAACAATTTCGTAGAGAATTCTCTACCCAACTCTTTGAACCCACACTATTCGATCCTTCCTATCCTACAACACACAGTCCTGCAATAACGCAAAAAGAGCAATCTCTTCCTCTACACACCTTGGACCCCAGAAGCTCTTAGGTGAAGGTTCCATTGGATATGTATCAAACCCTTCATCCTGCCCACTAAAATGGGAAACGAAGCAATGATGACCCCTTGATTGTCTGTACAACCTACGAAACAACGCAGCAAAAGCCTCATTACCCCACTGGAAATCCTCCCAAAAACAACCCACATCGCCTCTACCAACTCGCAGCCTCATAAGGGGATCATACCATTGGTGCAACAAGTGTATGAACTTTTAAGGACCTCTATGAGTGGAATCCCTCTTAACCCCAGCATCTTTGCCGTTTATGTTGAGAACATGCCTGCTTTTAATCACTCCAGCCCATAGATGCTCTCGCTCTCTAAGAAATCTCCAAAGTCATTTTCCTCCTTGAGACACTTATTTAATTAATGTAAGTTTGCCTTCTTTGGGGAGGAAAGCTCTCTTCCACCCATCTAACCTCCTTGCCACTTTAGGGGCCAATTCCCCTACTCACAACCTATTCTCATGCAAACCTTTGCACCCTTCAGGAGTGGATATTCCGACTATGCACATTTTGGACAATTTAACCCACATCCTTGACACCCAACAAAAACTTTGTACTATTCTAAATGCATTCTCAATGGCCTCATCCTCTCCCTCCAGGAAAAGAAGTGTCATCTACAAACTGCAAATGAGAGACTTCAACCTCATCTTTTCCCACCACAAACCCTCTAAACATATGCATCTCCCTCCCTTTGTCCATCATTCGGCCCAAGGTATCCACCATTAGCATAAACAAAAAAGGGACATTGGATCTCCTTATCTTAACCCTCTTACCACCTCAAATTTGCCCCTCGGCCTACCATTAATGAAGATGGAATATGTAGTAGACCTCAAGCGCCCTTGAACCCAGCTCCTCCAAATACCGCCAAACCCTTTCTTTTGTAACACAAAGTCAAGGAAATTTCCATCAACCATGGCATAAGCCTTTTCAACATCAATTTTAACTACCACCCCTTTCTTTTCCATGACTCTATAGTCTTCCACTATCTCATTCGCCACTAAGACTACATCCATGATATTCCTATCCTTCAAAAAAGCCATCTGATTTTCCGAGATTGCGTCACCCGACACCCTTTTAATTCAATTAGCCAGAACCTTTGTAATGATTTTGTATAAGCTTGTCATAAGACTGATAGGCCTAAAGTCCTTCACCCTTCTCACTACATTCTTCTTTGGAATCAAACAAATGTACGTCTCATTAGTGCACCTGTTCACCTTCCCTATCCAATGAAACTCCTCCATAACCTTCATTAAGTCGTCCTTTAAAATATCCCAGTTTTTCTTATTAGAGATCATGGAAAACCTATCAGGCCCCGGAACCTTATAGCTTTCACATTCAAAAATTGTCGCCCTTACTTCTTCCTCTGAGAATTAACCTTCCAGCCTCCTACTATCCTCCCTCTATCAATCGGCATCCAATCTATCCCTTCAATGCCCCAAACTTGTTTTTGTTTCGTTCCCAACTCTTTAGAAGAGTGTCCCACAATGTTTTCCATTATTTTTTCCTCATCCTCAACTTGGAAATAATATTTGCAACTCTCCTTCCGCTCAAAATCCGATGGAAGAATTTTGAGTTAGCATCTCCTTCCTTAAGAAATTTGATACGGCCCTTAAACCATGCTCCTCTCTCCATATCCCAGCCCACCATCCATAGCTCACCTTTTTTTTTTCCCTCTCTCCCTCCTCCGCTCATGGTATGAAAATTAACTGAAGTTTGGCGAAATTAACCGAATTAATTAAGTAATTTTCTACGGAGAAGCTTTCCCTATGGAGAAGGGTTATCTCCAACATCCACGGCACCTCCCATACTGATATGTCAGTCGGCCTCAAGAACAAAGCCTCAGGAAGATCTCCCTGGAAGCACATCTTTGCTATTTACCCTAAATTCTTGAACTGCATCCAATGGAGATTGGCTAATGGCACTAAAATTCGAGCTTGGGAGGACACCTGGAGAGGACGGCGGCCCCTAAAAGAGGATTATCCGAGACTGTATAGGTTGACTAGGCAACCGGAGGCCTCCTTACACCAGATGATGAATAATGACTTGGAGAATCCTCACACTAATCCTAGCTGGAATTTTAACTTTAGAAGACCATTAAAGGAGGAGGAAATTGAAGATCCAGCTGACCTGCTTCAGATTTTGGACCAAGTGCAACTGAGAGACACAAAGGATTCCTCGAGATGGACTCAAGAAGATAATGGCATTTTCTCCGTTAAGTCTTGCTATGAAGATTTTGTGGGGCAGAGAGACGCAGACAATGGCAGTGTAGCAGACAACAGATTCGTTCCCATCTCGGAATCCCCAATTCCTATGAAAAATAAAATTTTAATGTGGTTGATAGCCTTAGGCAAATTAAACTGCACTGCTCAATTGCAGTTAAAATTGCCTAACAAATGTATTTCTCCTTCTTGGTATTGTTTATGCAGGGAAGCTGAGGAAGACGTCTGTCACCTTTTTTGGTAGTGTAGGACGTTGAAAGCTGCTTGGGAATTTTTGTGTGATCTTCTGCCTGTTATCCCTTCTCCGACAGAAGACCCTTTTTTCCTTCTCAATTCCGGTTTCGACTTAGCACAGAATTAAACGGTTTTGGTGCTTGATGAGATACGCAACCTAGACAGCCATCTGGGAATCTAGGAATAGTTGTATTTTCATAAATGTAAGGGTGGACATTAGTAACATAGTGCACAGAGCAATGTATCTTTTTACAGTCTGGGTTGTTAACACAAAATGGGGAGGTGGATATTCCCTGGGGAATTGGATGAGGGGGTGGCCCTCAATTTTGCAACGTCTTGTGTAAGGGGAACTTTGTTGTATATGGACACCTCGTCCAACTCTCCTTTCTATGTTAATATAAATATCTTCTAGTTTCTATTTCAAAAAAAAAAATTAAGTAATTTGGACAATCGAAGTGAAATTTACAAGTAATTGTAAAATTAAAAAATTTCGTCGAAATCTTTAAAAAAATCAGCAAATTTGACCTAAAATCAAAGTTTTGACTATTTCTAAAAAAAATTAAAAAATTGCATAAAAGTTATAAAAAAGAATATTTTTTATAAAATAATCTATTTAGTGCATAGGGATTCTTCTATATAATCATTGAGATTGTAAATAAAAAAAACAAAAATCTCTCTATAAACGAAGAAGATTAAAGGCGAGATATGTAACTGGCATATGGCAATCCAAAAGAAAGAAGAACGAGTTGTAACCTCAAGAAGAGATGATAGAGTGAAGGAAGAGAAGAGAAAGATAAGCTGAGAAGCTAAGAGGAGAGGTGTTGAGAGAAGAACGAGAAATGAGAGTCATCTATTGTAATCGATAGAGAAGATCGAATATACTTGTGCTTGTAGTGATTAGCAAGTTAACGATCAATCAAACTACGGTTTATATTTGCAACACCATTAGATTTTGACAATAAGTTTCTCTTTCTTTCTTTTTTTATAACAATTTTAAGTTAACATGCACAATGTGCATTAAATACTGTTAATGATAAAATACGCGTTTGAAACCATTATATTCATACTTTTACATGTAAAATGTATTTATTTATGTTTGTTTTCATCATTTTCAATAGAAATTTAGTATATTTTAGCATTTGCATGATATTTTTTAAACTTTTCTAAGTTAAACAATTTTTTACAAAAATTCTTTCAAATTTCTCGAACTCTTCGAATTAATTCTAATTTTCAAAGGTCGAAGTCTAGGGCAAAGTCAAATTTTTGCTCTTTGTAGTCCACTTCTCATCCCACTGACTTTCACCCTCCATTTGATCAAGATCCCCAATACACCTCTCTAACTCTCTTCTCTTCCCCTCCTCAGAACCCAACGAAGATAACCCCCACAAATAACACTCATCCTTCACCACCTTCAGCTTTTGCATGAATTTGAATCCCTAACTGTGGAGTTTATATATATGATCAAATAAGGAAAATAGATGCATGTTTACACTATACAAATTCTATATAAAATCTCAAAATGAATTTTTGCATTAGATGATTTGATTTGAGTTCATAAATTTTATGCTTTTTTAATCATTTATTACAAATGTTACAGTTCTTAATTTGGAGTTTATATATATGGTCAAATGAGAAAACGGGACAATTATAGACATACTCTATATAAAATCTCAAATGGAATTTTATATCAATTAATTAAATTTTATACATTTTTAATCATTCACATATATTGTTTGATTATTTATGAAAACATATTTATTAGTTCAAATCAACTAAGCGTCTATGCATTTTTAATCATTCACATATACAGTTTGATTATTTATGAAAACATATTTATTAATTCAAATCAACTAAGTGTTTACCCAGACACATGAAATCTAATAAATAAAAATAACAAATTTCAAATAAGAGTTGATATCCTGCTTATTCAAACCAAATGGATACAGATGAAAAAACAAGTTTTTTTTTTCTTTTTTAATAACATGGTGGTATCCGAACTTATGTCCGACTAATCCACCATGGAATATCCCCACCCGCCGCAAGACCAGGACCCGGGAGACTCAAGGGATAGCCCCTTGGTGACTCGAACCAACAAGTTATTTTTTTTTAAATGTAGGTTAGGTTGGATATAGATAGATGATACTCACTAATATCAAAGGTTATTTCTACCTGCTTTTCTGCCACCTATATACCAACAACTAAACAATGCCCTAGACATATTTGCTCATATTGGATTAAACATTCCCAAATCCCATGTATGTAAGCATTCAAAAGAATCATGAGTGTCATATTCATGATTTGCATTTAAATTGTTGATGGGCTTTGCCACAAGATAAAAAATTGATACAAAGTTCAAAGTTACAATTTTTTTAAGAAAGACAAAAACACTCGCATGGGGAGTATTTGAGTGCCAACAAGCCACAATAACCAACTAATCTCCCCACTAGACAAAGAACTTTGGATGACAAATCGAGCCCACAATCCCGTGGGACTCACTTTTAGCCCTAAACCATGCGGCCATATGCCTTATTTGCAAAAAGTTGCAAGTATTAGTCTGAAGTCTTGAAAATGAGGAAAACTTCATGCATCCTAGCCTATTCCCACACCACATAGATTGAAGCCGAGTGTCTCACTCAAGAATGTATAACGCTCATCATCAAACTCAACCAGTCTTACTATGTTCACATCATCTTCAATCAGAAAGGGATCTAACGTTATCATCTATGTTTTTATAAAGATAGGGAGAACCAAGCAATTCCGCAAAAAGTTTGTCGTACCAACAACCCAATGATTGCTTTAGGAGTATTTGAAAAATGTCAATTAGAAACTTTAAAAATTTTAAACATTACATTCATCGCATCACTAGTCTATGAAAAGAACATACACAAAATAATAGGCATAAAAATACATAAAAATACAAAAGGACTATACAACAAAGAAGAGAAAAATTGACTGAATAGCATTTGTGACAGTACTCAAAATAATATAAAATAAAAGCACTTTCAAGCCAATGCAAACAAAATGTAAAACAACCTTCTGCAACCAAAATAAAAACTTGCAACTAGCACGAAGAGGTATGCACAAATAATTGCCAAGAGTTTTTACACAAAACAGAACTTGGCAAGAACAACCAATAGCCATTAAAGCAAAACTTTGAAATGGTTTGATTTATGTACATACTGTTTTACAGGCTAAGCATCTGATAACTTGAGAGTCTGCTTGCAAACCAACTTGTACAAAGGCCTAAAGAAACATAAAAGAAAATGTCATTTATAAATAAATAAATAAATAAATATATATATATATATATTAATAATAATGCAGAAAAAAAAATGATGTATTCAATACAAGAACTACAAATGATAACGGTGATTAACTAAATATAGCAAGTTCAAAACAAAATGAAACTCTTATCTCATGCATTATTTAGAAAAAGATATCGAAAGAAAACATATTTAACTCAATAAAGCATTTTGCGAAGTCCCATATTCTTAACGTCAGCGCATTAAAGAACAAGATTAATAATGAAATATCAAGATTAAATGGGAACACTATTCACATGATCAAAATGTGATGTGGGCATCCATGCAACACTAATATTTTTATGCTCAATATGGACTCACAAACACACCTCAAAGTTCACCAACTTCACCAATCACAGCAAGTGACAGCCTCTTCCACTCGAACTATCATGCCCGAAAGAAGCACAATTGTTATTGGTTGGTTTGGACTATTGATTCTTTAGTTTAATCAACAGTTAGGTTAATTTGTAGCTTTAGGCCCCATTATCCCAAATACTTCTCTAGTTTTTAAGTCTCAATTATAGACCTGCATGCATAAATAGAGCTGGGCAAGAAACAAAATCCTGCAAGATCCTACAATATGAATCAAGATGCTTTCATGACTCTATATCATAAATATTTTGGTCACAAGTATGATGAAGTGGAGAACAAAGAGAGAAAAATGGGGTGGTAGCTCCTTTTGTCCTCTCTATGTTCAGTTTCCAATTCCAGATAACTTTTAGATCCAAGATCTCCAAGCATCTATTTTAGAAGACTGGCCTTTTTTATGAAAAAGACTTCACTGATAAACTGGGGATGAGACATCCTTACAAAAATGGCAGTCTTTACAATATTTAAGACTACACAAAACCAGCAAATTTCAGCAAACAAAAATACGCCACTAACATCTTATAATTTTTGGAGGTCGAAGTTCGAGACGAAGCCAAATTTTCGTTCCTTGATCTCTCAATCATCTTCTCTAGGGCTAGAAAAGGGGAAGGAAGCAGGGGAGAAAGAAAAGTAAGTAGACATATAGTTATAAGATCAGAGCATAAAGAGATTAAGAGAGAAAGAAGAAGTGGCACAGATGGAGTGATTTCTTCAAGAAATTGACGTCAATGTGAGAGACAAAATAATTGGAGGTTGAGGAAGAAGGATCTTATGTAACATTCCCTCTCCTACTACTACTACTACTATATATATATATATATTCTAAATCTTTCAGAAGTATTTCAAAACACTTGTTAATAAAATGCTTTATTTCTTAACGAGTTGAAAATTCCTTAAAAAATTAGTATCGTATGTTAAATATATATTGTAAACTTACAATTGTTTTAATATATATATTTAAAAAATACTTAGGAATCATTTACTTGGTAAAAATTAATTTCACATGTGTTTTTCAAGGTTGACCACTTGTATAAACTCATAGAACAACCTCTAGAAAGAACGGCAAGACAAAATCTACTTAGAATAATCAGCCTTCTTGAACAAGATAATCTGTCTCTCTTTTAAGATTTCACTTTGCCGAGAATAAGGCTTACCTACTATCAAGTTGATCTACAAACAAAATTCTTGAAATATACTAGTAATATTCCTTTGAAAATAAAACTTTGTTGTTCAAAAATAACTTCAAAAGTATGAATATATCAACTAAATATCTAGTATATACCCCTAAAATTCATCATTTGATCCATTAACTCTAATCTATAAATAAGAGACAAGGCATTACTTAAAATTTTCAATCAAATCAAGATATTTGACAACTTGATAGTTAAATCATGATTTTGTTAAAATGAATAAAAACACATTCTCGCAAACATTGTCAGGGTTATATCTAGTCCTTATTTCAATAATTAAATAAAATCCTCAACAAAAAATCATTGGTCAGTGCAGTAGCTAAAGGTTTTCCATACTTGTGGAAAGGAACAGGGATGAGTTATGAAAGCTCAATAGACCCCCCTACTCTCATAACAATTATCACATAAGAATAAAATAATAAATGCACAAACATTAGATGTAGCAATCAATATTTTAGATATTTACAGTCGATCTTGCTAGTAAGAATCGATATCTCTAAGTGGCTCGTTTTAAATCTTATGCATCACATATTCTACAAATTCTCATTCAAATTTCATAGTTCAATTATGGTACCATTATAAAATTTTGGATCAATCTCATCTGTTGCCGAAACAACATTCTTTATCTCGAAGTACAAACACTGCCTCCAACTAGTACATTACCCCAGAAAATGGATTATTAACGTTATTAATGTTGTATTTAGTGTATACAAAATAATTATCATCATAATAACTTCAAGTGCAATCAAATAATCTAAGAGAAGTTTTATATGCACAGTATATGTCATGTCATTTATAATATATATTTAATGGTCAAATAAACAAATATACAAGTCACACTAACATCTCCCTGATTCAACAAGAATTTAAACACACAACATTTATTATTCATACTCATGTGATATTGATACAAGTCAAGTTCTCATCCCCACCTCAATTCACGTACTTTTCTTACTCTTCTTGTCCCATTCATTGATCTCGAGGTGTGTTGAACTAACAAGAATCATTCTAATTTTAGTATATTTGAAACTTTCTATTTTTTTCCTTTATTTTTTTAGTTTAGGAAACTTACTATCTTAGCAAACTTCTAATTGCGGAAACTTTCTATTTTTAGTCACTTTCTAGTCTTGAAAACTATTTATTTTAGAAATGTTTCTAATTTAAAAAAACTTTCTATTTTTTGAAATTTTCCTATTTCTAAAGAATTGCAAACTTTTAAAATTAGTATTGTATGTATACGTAAAGTATACTTTTTCAAAAGCATTAATTTCTAAGTTTCAAAACTTTCCTACATTGAAAACTTTCTATTTTAAGACTTTTAATTAGAAAACCTACCATTTTTAAAACTTTTTATAAACATTAACTTTCCTTTTCGATGATCTTAGATACACTTACCATATATTGAAATTATACCGACTTTAAAACTTTATATTTACAAAACCAAAATTTCTAATTTTAAAACATTTGAAATTTTTTAATTAATTTTTTTAACTTATTAAAATCACTACTTTATAAAATATATTTTCCAAAAACAAAACCTTAAACTTTCTATTTTAAAAATATAAATATACTAAACTTTCCAAAAACTAAAGTTTTGATTTTAAAATAGTTTTAATAAAATGTTCCAAAACTTTAAATAAATGACATATTTCTAGAATATGTAACTATTTCCATGAATTAAAAATATCTTTTTAAACTAAAAATCATATTCTTAGATCTAAAATTAAAATAAGCTTAAACTAAGATAGAGAAGAGAAAAAGAACCCAAATACTGAAATAGGTCATTAATTGACCATTTCAATGTAGTTTAAAATGAGAAAAAAACTAAACATCAAAATAAGTTATTAATTGACTATTTCAACATAACTCTGAGACAAAATGAAGAAAAGAAACTAAACATTGAAGTAAGTCATTAACTAATTGTTTCGACATAGTTTCGAGATAAAAGTTAAAAATAATAGAAACACAATTTAAATGAATCCAAATTTTAAAATTTAAAAGAGAACTCGTGACAAGGCGAACGGCGTTAGGAGAGATTCCCATGAATGGCGCGACAATAACAAACAGAGTGCAGGATGGTATGATAATGGAGAATGGGGAGTAAGAGGTGAGAGAAAAACAGGATTGCTGGAAGAAAAGAGGCAAGACAGATGGCAGTAGGGAAGACTTACGAAGAAAACAGAAAGTAGAAAGAAAGACAATACTATGATGAAATAAGACAAGCTAGGACCAGCTACCGAGACAGAGGAAGATTGATCAAGGATGGGGGGAAAATCCAAAGGAAGTCATAGAAGGATGTGGTAATGTAATAAGACAACGAGAAAGAAGAGGACGGGTGGACTCTAGTGACTAGGAGGAAGAGGAGCAATAAAGTTCAAAAAGACAAAAGATGTTTCGATGTTGTAATGCAACAGGACAACGAGAAGAAGAGGATGAGTGGACTCTAGTGACTAGGAAGAAGAGGAGCAATAAAGTTCAAAAAGACAAAAGAATGGAAACATCGAGAGCTAACAACAAAGAAGCCAAACGGTTGACAACTAAGGAGGAACATGGTCAAAGCAGTAAATGCCAGGTGCGGAGATCAATGAGAAGGGAGTACATATACTTGTCATTCCCAAAAAGATAAAAGTTTTTCTCGGTCTGTTCAACAAAGGATAGTAAAGAAGCTATCATCCAAGAAGTCACGAGAACTCGACACTTTCAGATTGCGTTGAACAGAGAAGCGGTACATTGGATAAAGAAAAGAATCGAGGAAGTGATAACAAAGAAGGACAAAGGAAGGATAGTTCAGGTGTTTCAAGGAGAAGGAAATACCCTGATAATGGAAGTGATGACAAATGAAAGAGGAAGGTACATTAAGCTAATAAAAATGGTGAAAGGGCAGCAACAAAACATTGTCATCCCAGAGGAAACGAAGACGAAGGCCTAGAGAAATATGTGGAAGGCCTTGGATATAGTGATCTAGGAGGAGAAGAAGGGGTACAGAAGAGAGGAAGAACGAGAAATGGAAGACCGAAGGCTATACAAGAGCAGAAAGGAAGAGACGATGCAGAGAGGAAGGGGAAAGGGATATCGGAGAGACATGGAAAGGAAGAAGACAAAGTAAGGAAGGTGGGAATGGAAGTAATTAGGAGATGAAGAAGTTTCTCATTATCAGAACATTGGATGAGACTCCTCGGTGCACGGTGGAAAGGTCGGTTCGTCGGTTACTTAAATGGCATATTCCATTCAAGAGATTGGATGTCGTGAGGAGTATAATACTATGCCAGGAGAAAGCAGACATTGAAATCATTCAAAGGAAGAGATATCAAACAAAATTAGGAGGTTTCTACCTCAAGGAGTGGAATGAAGAAATGGTGCAATCAGGGGGAAAGGTAGCATGGAGGAACACATGGATGGGAGTAGAACACATCCGGTACTAGGATTGGAACACTTGAACGTTTGAGAAGATAGGGAAAGCCTGTGGTGGACTTTTGGAAATTGCAAAATAACAAACTTGAAGGAATCAATGGAACTAGCATTATTAAGACTACAAGGCCATGATTCAAGATTCCTGCCAAAGGAGTTTGACATTTACGACGACAGCGGAATCCAGGAGTTGAGACTCATGGAGATTGAAAGGAACTGGAATTCAGAAGTGAAGGAGTTAGGGATCCAAATGTTGGAAAATTTTACAGAATACCACAGGGATGAACACGATGGTGACTGGAAGTCTGGCGACCAACGGAGCTCAAAAATCAAGATAGGAAGCAGCAAAGATGAAGAAGCGCAGAGGGATGATGAAGGTGACAGACAGTCAGCGAGAAAGAAGGGAACAGGCGACGAAGTAGGACTGGAGACAGATGCCACAGTGGCGGTAGGCCAACCACTACTGACAGAGGAGATGGGAGTAGCGATGGGGAAGCACCACGCAGCAAGGTACGGGCAGGACCGAAGTATATGATTCTCGGTAAAGAGAAGTGGGCCCAGGTTGCAGAAAAAGAAGGTGATTCATGGGCCGAATATAGTAACGTTGAGAGTGAGGGATTCTGGGGTGGGCCCACTGAGTTTTTAATGGACAACAAAAATGACACAATGGGGCCCACGAAAAAGAAAAATCGGAGGAAGCTATTGGACTGCCCAAACTTAAAGGTCTACCAGGGAAGGAAAAAAAATCAAGAAAAGAAGCGGTATGGGCTCTAGGCATGGTGGGAAGCCAGGCGGAGGAAAGTGAAACAGAAGGAGGGACGGACTCAGACTACAGTGACTATCTCCATCAGATAGACACTGAAAGAGTCTTGGACACCCAACAAGTAGAAGGAGAACTATCAAAAGGAGCAAGATCAAGTGGAACAACAATCCTAGAGAACGAGGAACGTAAGCAGGTGCGTAAAAATTACTACGCTTCTCTCCTCTCTCTTCATGATAGTAGTAAAGAAAATTCTGACAAGGGAAGTGAAGACGATACAACAAGAAGAAAGGAACTCTAGAAGAGGAATGAAGAAACGAGGAAGAAAACAAGACAAACAGAACTAGCAAAAGGTGAGGCACAGATAATACAAGGGGGATCAGAAAATAGAGGGTCTATAATGAGCATGATCATGAGATATAGATCGTGCGAGACTTTCTGGCATCAATAAATTCCCTGCTGATTGAAGTCAGTTGATTTAGGACTGGCTGGAGGGGATCTTTGTTCTTATGAAGATTCACAGTTGGAACATACAAGGTTGTGGGTCGGCGAACAAAAGGAGACTCATCAGGAAAACGATCAACGCAGCAAAAGCTGATTTGGTTGCAATTCAGGAGACAAAAAAAGAAAGAATGGATGGGAAGACAATGGCAGAGTTATGGAGGAAATGCTTTGTTGAATGGGCTGAAGTCTCAGCTAATGGAGCAGCAGGAGGAATAACCATACTGTGGGATGTGAGGAATATAACAGTTTAAGAAAAATGGGAAGGGACGTATTCCTTGACTATTAAAATCAAAAAAGGAAGAGGGGCAAGCATGGTGGTTCACTACAGTCTATGGGCCCTGTGATAAGGAAGGTAGAGAGGATTGCCCCATAGAACTAGCAACTATCTCAACTAGAATTCAAGGATCGTGGTGTATTGGGTTGGTTGGCGGGGGGGGAGGACTTCAATATGGCGTGACACCAAGGGGAGAAAAAACATTGCTGTCAAAATACAAAAAGCAGGAAACAGTTCGAAGAGGGGATTCATGAAATGGAACGGCAAGAACCAGACCTTAAGAATATGAAGTATACTTGGAGTAATGGAAAGGTTAATCTAGCTATGTCTAAACTAGATAGATTTTTATTCAATAGGGGCTGGGGGAACAAGTTTAAATACCAAGGAGTTTGGGGTCTGCAAAGAACTGCATCCGATCATTGGCCCTCAGTTCCTGATACAGAGGAAGTTAAATGGGGACCAGCTCCTTTCATATTTGAAAACTAGTGGCTGCATCAGCCAAAGTTCAAGGATATGATAAATAAAGAATGGAGTGAAGACAGCAGTAGAGGATGGGAAGGCTACAAAATCATGATGAAACTTCATAATTTAAAGGGGAAAATAAGAACTTGGGATAAAGGAAGGGTGGCGGAAGACAATGCCCAACAGATGGAGCTCATGGAGACCCTTAAAAAGATTGATATGAAGTTGGAATTGGAAGAGAATATAGAGTTGTTGGAGGAGAGAAGAAAGGTGATAGAGGAGAACTATAAAGTGGAATGCAAAATTGAAAGAAGAACCAAGCAGAAAGCTAAAATGAAATGGGTCAAAGAAGGAGATATTAGTACCAAATTCTTTCATTGGATTCTGTCCTTGAGGAAAGCAAGAGCTATTATTAGTAGAATGGAGGATGCCTTAAGAAATTTGATGGAGAAAGAGGGCGATATACAGAATATAATCATCCAATACTTTGAGGAGTTGTTTAAAGAAAATTCTGACAGAAAATGGGAAGTGGCGGGCCTGCATTGGCAGCAAATTTCAAAAGGGGAAAGGGATTGATTGGAAAGGGAGTTTGAGGAAGAGAAGATTAAGGAAGTTCTGTTCAGCTGTGATGGGGGAAAAGCGCCAGGACCAGATGGTTTTACTATGGCATTTTTTCAGCAAAATTGGGAAACGGTGAAACAAGATGTGGTGAGCTATCTCAAAGAATTCTATAAGGATGTTGTCATAAATAGAAGAATAAATGAGACATACATATGCCTCATTCCAAAGAAGAAGAATTCAATGAGAGTGGAGGATTATAGGCCAATCAGTCTAACGACAAGTGTGTACAAAATAGTTGCAAAGACACTTGCTAACAGACTCAAGCATGTCCTACCATCAACTGTGAGTGAAAATCAGATGGCACTTGTGAAAAACAGACAAATAATAGACGCCATTTTGATTGCTAATGAAATAGTTGAGGAGTATAGGACATTCGGGAAGGAAGGTCTCATATTAAAGGTTGACTTTGCAAAAGCCTATGACTCAATTAGGTGGAGCTTCTTGAATTTTGTGATGAAGAAGAAAGGATTTGGGAAAAAATGGAGAACATGGATCCTAGCTTACTTGAAAACAGTTAACTATTCGGTTTTCATAAATGGAAAACCGAGGGAAAAGTTTAATGGCTTCAAAGGGCTAAACAAGGCGACCCACTTTCACCCTTTCTTTACACTCTAACAGTTGATACATTAACAAGGTAAAGAAGTGGGAAAACTAGAAGGGATGAAGATAAGAAATGATAAAATGAGTATAATTCATTTGTTATTTGCGGATGATTGCCTCATTTTCATGGAAAACACGGAAAAGGATATCAAGATGATCAAAGAAGCACTCCATGCTTTCAGTTTTCAGACGAGGATGAAAATCAATGGTAAGAAAAGTCAGCTGATAGGTATAAACACCAATAAAAGAGAGGTAAAGGAAAAGGTGGATGAGATCCAAGTCACAATAGGGGAATGACCAATTCAATATTTAGGGCTGCCTCTTGGGGGGAACCCAAATAGCACTGATTTTTGGGAAAACATGATCCAAACCATAAAAAGGCGGGCAGTAGGATGGAAAAGAAGTTATCTATCAAGAGGAGGAAGACTTTTGCTCATCAAGACCTTCATGGAGGCTATCCCACATATTATATGTCAGTTTTCAAGATGCCCAAGAAAGTGGCTAAGATAATTGAAAAGCACATGAGAAACTTTCTATGAAAGAGAGAGGAGGAGGGAAGAGGGCAGAATCTTGTAAAATGGGAACAAGTATGCAAAGAAGTGCATCAAGGAGGACTAGGGGAGGGAGGATTAATTAAAAGGAACATAGCCTTAAGGGGTAAATGGCTATGGAGAATGTATAAAAGGCCAAACGACATGTGGGCAAAAGTGGTTAAGAGCACACATGGATCAAAGTCTTATGAGAAAGAAGCTGGATGAAACTGGAGGAGCAGCCACAGATCACCTTGGAAGGAAATATACAGTATATACGGCAAATTTAAGGAGAACATAACATGGGAGGTAAGACAAGAGAACAGGGTGGACTTTTGGGAGGATGTCTGGTGCAGCACAGAAGAATTAAAGAAGTATCCAAATGCTTTTAGACTAATAAGGAAGAAAGAAGGGGCAGTTTCAGAATTCAAGACATGTATGGTGGAGGAGAATAGAACACATTGGGGATGGAACCTTCATATGAGTAGGAATATTGGGGAGGGGCAGATTGAAGAAATTAGTGAGATGACTAATTTGCTTCAAGAAGTTCATCCAAGGAACAAAGAAAGGGAGGACATACCAGTTTGGAAGGAAGAAGGAAGTAAAGTGTTTTCAGTTAGATCTTTCATGAGAGTTCTGAATGGAAACATTTCTAGAAACCTAGCAGTTCCAGTTTACTTTATTTGGACAGCTAGGGTTCCCATGAAAGCAAAAATTCTAGTGTGGCTTGTTAGTTTAAATAAGTTAAATACAGTATAAAATCTCCAAAAACGCTTCCCTAACTATGTCCTTAACCCGTCAATTTGTATATTATGCAGGAATAGCATGGAAACAAGCTCCCACATTTTCCAAAACTGCAGAATGATGAAACAGATGTGGAGCAGATGGGTAATAAATATGAAGATTGTGCCCCACCTGATGATCAGAACATGTTCCACATCCCAGAGAGTGTGAGGAGTAGAAGATTTCAAAAATACTGGAAGATAATCTTTTTCGTAGTTTGGTACAGCTTATGGGAGGAGAGGAACACAAGATTATTTCTAGATAGGTTTAGGTCAAAAAGTCTTGTATGGGAGATCTAATATCTTGTTTGCAACTTGGATCTCAAGTTCAAAATTAGGGAAAGGATACCATTTTGGGAAAAAGTTATGTAAGGGTAATGAAATTTTGCATATGATGTAATCTGCTTGATTTTTGTATTGATGTTGTGATACCTCATCCGGCATCAAATCTTTATATAATTAAATACAATAGGTCTCTGTTTCTAAGAAAAAAATTAAAATTTAAAAGCTTTAAGTCACAAACACCTCTTCAAACTTGGAATGTCTAAATCAAAATTTCGTTAGGCTTGTACAAAGGCGTGACGAACAGCTACATCTAAAGAAAAAACATACCTACCACCTAAAAAGAGAGAAGTTAGAGAGAGAAAATCTCTAGGGAGAGAAAAAAAAAAGAGAGAGAGGATGGCTAAACGAGAGGAAAAGAGAGCATCTTGATTTCTTGTACTAGATGTACGGAAGAATAGGTGAATATGGACCCTATTTATAGATTTTTGGGGTTAAGTGTTTCCAAAACTTAATTCCTAAAAATTTTTCAAATTTCCTAACTTCTTAGATTATCCCACTCCTACAAAGATTCGGAGAATAAAGATTTCCGTTTTTCCCCCTTTCTCCCACTTTGGTCATAGATATATATTTTAAAATTTTTATTCCTATAATTTTTTTTACATTCTACCACTTTGGTCATATGTTATTTTTTTATTTTTTTTCTTATTTTATTTTTAGAGCAAGCAATTTTAGATAATATTTTCAAAATACTTTTTTTTTAAAGAAACATGGGCGTTCATTGATGATTTTTTAAAAGAAGTACAAGCTCAAAAACACAAACAAAGAAAGATAAAAATCTCAAACAGCTCCCCTATCTACCCCACCTCAAGGGCGTACAAGACATTTCCCCCCACCCACAAAGAAAGATCATAGCTTCAAAATACTTTAAAGTTTCTCTTTTTTTTTAAATTGTTTCACTTGTCCACCAATCTTTTTTAAAATATTATTTTAATGATGTTGATTTTATCTTATTTTATTACTTTCTTTCTTTTCTTTTTTTTGTAATTTTCATAGTCTAAGTTTCAATCAATTTGTTCATTGCCCAAAGATAGCTTAGTCCTTTAATTTCCTCCAATTTACTAATTGACAACCTCCATGGAATGTGGCTTGATTTATTCCATTTAACATCTTAAAATCTAAAGTGATTGACATTTTTATGTGTGATAAACATTTTTGTCTTTATTTATTTCATGTTATATCTCTTTTTTTTATTTTTTTTAACATAAGGCGCTTATTTTAATTTTGTTCTAAATATTATTAATTTAGAATATTTAATCATTCCAACTCTAATTACTTTAGTTATATTTGGTTACTAAAAATTATTTTAATTATTTTATTAATGTATTATTAATATTTTATTTTAAATTCATAGAATTGCCTTGGATATTACATCTTAGGGCCCATCATCAATAATGATGTGAATTATTTCTTGGAACATCAGATGAGTGGGATCGAGGAGAAAAATGAAATGTATCAAAAGGGCAATTAGGGCAGTCAAATCGGACACTGTGGCTTTACAAGAAACCAAAAAGGTGGACTTTCATAGGAAATGGAGGGACAATAATGGAAAATTAGACATAATAAGTGAACTGGTGCTCCAATGATAGGAGCATTAGGGGAGCTGATCATTACATAAGGACATATGATACGGTCGGATTATTCGATCTCCATTAAGATTAGAAGAACAGCCCATTTGAATACCTCATTTTTTTTCACAACTAAAAGCATGGTTTGAAAATTAACAAGCTATTAATGAAATAGCCTGTCAAAATTAGCCAAACTTCGAAAAAGGGTTTTGGTATGCCCTCATCCCCTCCTTAATCCTTCATCTTCCACCATTTGTCTTCTTCTTTTCTTTCCCCATTCACCAAGCTCATTTCATTTGTCTTTTATCTCTTCTTGTGGGGCTAGGCCCCGTGACCTTGACTTCATATTTCTATCGTTTCTTCTCTAAACTAATGTCCATTCCTTCTCCTTAATTACTCTAACCACCTTTTCAAACGACTTTTTTCTTCATAAACGCTCATTCCTCCATCATAGGTACATCTTCGCTCATCGTAAGGGATGTTTTGTTCTCACGTTTGACAAGCAAAAATTACAAAATTATGGTTGATAACTAATAGTGCATGCGTTGATTTGTATATGCCCTTAAGGAACACTAGTTGGTCGCATTAGCTACTCATACTTACCTCTAATATATTCGAGCCTTTCCATTTTATGTAAAATAATAAGAAATAACCCTGATAGAAAAATGACAAAATCACATATAGTGTTGGGTATTACATGAATATTCTTCTTAGCATGTGTCATTGTATCCACACATTGCTCATATCAATTTGGTCCAAAAAAATGAAAACAATTGCATGCTATTATTTCGAGCATTTGAAAAGAACTGAATGTGAAGATTTCTACAGATGTAAGTCCACATTGCAGCCTCAATGTAGGATAGGTTTTATTTTTCAGCGTCTCAATAGATTGCAACATCAAAGCTCTCTTTGGTCAATAATCTTATGAAAACAGCATAAGGGTTAAGAGTAATATTTTCTTTGCCTTATAACTTGCCCTTCAAAAAACTTTCTTGGGGTCCTATAAAGGGTTCTCACTCATTTCATTACTTCTTTTTTCAATATCAGCAATTCTTTTTTCTTACACAAAATAAATGAACAATAATTGTTTGATTTAACATCAATTTGTATAAGTTGACATTGATATTCCACAAATCCATGATGATTTTGTTAAACGAGCAAAGGTAATCAATAATGGGGACATCCTCTTTCCTCTACAATGTATGTTCAAACAATTCGCCATGGACAGAACATAATAGTGGAAGGGCCACTATCTAATAAGCCATGAGTGAGCTTGTCTGTTGCAGCCGCAACCATACTGATAACATTCTGCAACTTCAACAACTACCCTTGGGGCTTTATTCTGGACAATGCATCTTTCACCTTTAATGCCTAAGATCGCCCCTTTAATTTTAAATCAATAAACCTAAGTTTTGTATGCCAAAAATTCAAGTTACTTTCATCGTAACAAAAGCTTTACACTTTAGGAAGAAGTTTAAAATGTATCTGCCTTTGCAACCTCAGTCAGCCCCCTAATACACCAAACTTTCATCATCATGTAGAAGTTAGTAGTGTCAGAAAACTCGTGTTTTCTTCCTCATTGGTGTGAAAATTGGCACAAAAACAAGTAAATAATAATCAAGCCACAACAAGAACATAAGGATGTATAGCAAGAGTAATGTAGAATGTAAGCATACCATATAATGCGGGATCAAAGAGGCACCATATTGCGTTTTAAAAATCCTTTCAAGACAAGCAACCAAGATGCTCTCTAAACCAGAAATTTCTGCTTTGGTCTGCAAAGCACTGTAGATGCATATAACTACTCAGTAGAGGGATAACATAATTGTTGAAGGACAAAATACTACACTGAGTTCCTAAGAAATCGATCAAGAGATTGAAATAACACAGCAAAGATCAAATGTATGAACCATTTTTGCCTACCAATTTCCATTAAACTCTAATCTATAATAAAGAAAAAGAAAAAATAAAATCATAGGGAATAATAGTGTTATCCACGGCACCTGTTAGTGAACATTGCTGAAGTGCTTCCATTTTCTGCTATCATACTTTTCATTGTTAATCTGTTACAAGTTGCTTTCTTGGTCCATGTGATATCACATGGTCAGTTAGTTACATCTGAAAAATGTCCCTTCTCTGCAATGGTTGTAACATGCTCATTCTATATAATGAAAAGAATTCTCTGCTCCATTCATAGAGCAAAGCTTCTTCTTCTTAATCCTTCACCTGAGATGGTTTCTGAGAGTTAGGGCTAGATTCTATGATAGATAGCCCTTCAAGGTATGCTCCTACAATGGCTTCACCTTCCACAAATCCAGCAAACAGCATGACCACCAATGTCATACTGCCATTTAGTCACACACTAAGCCAAAGCATGGCAGTGAAACTAGATCAGGGAATTACTTACTCTAGAAATCCTTGGCCATTTCTAGCTAATTTAAAGCCAAGTTGCAGTTATTATCTACTATAAATGGTGTCGGTACTCTTTCCGTATCTTCTTCACAATCATCCAATGTTGTTGGCAAGAATGCTCCCAATACTTCTCAATCTACTGCTCCCTATAATCCCACAAAATCTAATCATCATACTCAACCAAGGCAAAATCAAAACACAAATGCTTACTCTCAGCAGCATGCCACCATAGTTATTGCGGTGGTGGTCCATTTCTTGGTTGCGACGATGGTCATAGTGGCAGATCCAGATCAACATGCCAAATCTAAGGTAAATTTGGTCACTTTGCGATCGTTTGTTATTATCTCATTGATATAGACTACAGGGAGCAGCATCTCCTCAGCCTTCAATCAAAATCAATTTCCCAATACCTTTCTTGCTTCTCTGGAAGCTGTAGTTGATCCTTCTTAGTATGAAGATAGCCAAGCTACCTCTTGTCTCACCGCTAATTCTTCTCAATTGTGCAAACCCTCTAAAATTTTAAAAGTACTCAACCATTGGTTGTTGATATTTGTCAAGGATTTCCTATTTCTATTTCGAACGGGTCTCTTTATTTCCTACTACCTTGTGCATGCCATCCATTGCTAAAGATCTTCCTAGCGTCTCAAAATTAACTTGTGATAGCAATGTCTTCTTACAGTTTCTCTCTAATTGCTGCCTTGGTAAAGATACTCAGCAGGCAATAGCTCATCCAAGGAACCTTAAGGAAGGTTGGCATTGATTCATTTCTACTGTGGATTGATTTGGTGATGCAAATCATTCTGTTTTGTCCTGAGACTTCTAGTATCCTGTTTCTATTAATCATATTGTTTCTACATTTCTACTAGTATCATTGCGATAGCAATGTCTTCTTACAGTTCCACTCTAATTGCTGTCTTGGAAAAGATACTCATCAGGCAATAGTTCTTCCTAGGACTCTTTAAGGATGGTTGGCATTGTTTCACTTCCACTGTGGGTTGATTTGGTGATGCAAATCATTCTGTTTTGTCCTAAGACCTCTAGTATCTTTTTTCTACTAATCATATTGTTTCTACATTTATTCAAAGACCCATATACTTAGTGCTCTCACTACTTACAATAAGTCCAGCTTTGTCAATAAAAATCTTACTTTTGTTCTTTACGTCAACTAGGCAAATCTCACACTCTTCTATTCACAAATTGTAAGTTTCATACATCTTCACCTCCATTAGTTGTTCACACAGATTTATGGAGGCTTTGGTGAAATCAAAAAAGAATTTCTCTATAATATTCACTCTGTGCGCAATTTTTCAAGATTCACGTAGATTTATCCATTAAAGGCTAAATCAAAGGCATTTGGGAACATTTCTTCAATTTAAAAGGCTCGAGAGAGCACCTTCTCCTATTCATAAAATGTTTGCAAAGCTAATAGGCTGGCAAATATAGATCCTCCTCTAAGATTATTGTAGATTTTGGCATCAGATTTCAGAGTCCATGCCCACACTCATGAGCCTCATGATAGTGTCAAATAGAGGCACTGCCAACATCATAGAAATGTGCTTCACATTGCCAGCTGATGCACGCCATCCCCTCTCTTTTTGGTAGCTTTCTGCTCAAACTGTAGTCTTCATTATCAATCAACTACCATAAAAGGTTTTACAAGCAAATCAACTTGCTACTCTTTGGGTCTTCCACCCTTATTAATGGGCCAAATTTCAATTCCATTTTTGAGAAGCGCACATTTGTTGGCTACATTTCATCACACAAAGACTGTGTTTAAGCTGCAATGGACGTCTCATGACATGTCATATTTAATGAAAACAAATTCCCTTATCAATATCCTACTCATCCACCACATCTCACAACTATTAATTCATCCCAGGAATAACTTGGAAGTCGTCCTAAAGCATAGCAGTCAGGTAAATTTGCCCCTTCCACTCACTCAAGTTGACCAAGATTCAAAACTCCACTTCACCTTAAACTTCGCCCTTAGAAAATTCAAATTAATTTGAAGAAGAACAAAAATTCTTGGAAAGTTTTTGTAAAATATGCCACCTCAATGAAGTCAAAAGATTTTTTTTTTTTATAAATGTTGAAATATGCATCCTTACTACTAAATATGAAGAAAACAAAAAAATTATGGCTCAACAAATGACGCGAACGAATGAAGAATGGTACTGACACGAACGACGAAACAAGGGCGACCGGAGATCGAAATACAATGAACAATGGCTCAACAAGGGGAGGAGCGCATATCACGAAAGAGGACGACTGGACAAAGAATCGAAGGCGTATAGAGACGAGAATAGAGGACAAAAGTCACAACAAAGAGTCGTGAGTCACACAGGCAAGGAGACACAGAAAGGGAGGCAATGGAACAGAAGCAAACACTGGGAATACGGTGAAGGATCACAGACAAGAAGTCAGAGAAACTCCAAACCAAGACGACGTCATGGAAAAATATTCTGCTACATTAGGTGGAAGAAGACAACGGGCAAGAAGGGCGGACAGTGGTCACATGTCGAAAACCTCAACACAACAACGAAACATGTCCAAGTAAACCGGACAAGAAAGTTACCAATTACCATAAAAGGAAAGACTATTCAAAAAGGTCACGAGCGGGTAACGACAACAGAGGAAGGGTGTTAATGACATCAAAGGGCGAATGGTCATACATATCATTTCCAACACAGTTTAAATATTTCCCGATATGTTACACCAAAGATTCTCGCGAAGTTATAAGGCAGGAGGTCACAAGACACCGACATTTTTAACTTGTCTTAACCAGAGAAGCGATTTGGTGGGTCAAAAGAAAAGCGGAACAAGCGTTGCAAGAGAAAACGTTAAAGAAGATATCAAGTGTGTTCAGAGATTCGGGGTATAGCTTACTAGTGGAGGTGCTCGTTAATAATCGCGAAAGATTCATCAAGCTTACGAAAATGGTGAATGGCCAATCTAAAAGCATAGTACTCCAGGAGGAGCGTACTACGGAGGCATGGCACAACCTATGGAAGGTGTTGGATGCAGTTATTTAGTAAGAAGATGTTAGACTAAGGAGCGAGGCACTAGGGGACCAAATGAAGAAATCTTGTCAACCAGCGACGACTGGTAGTAGGGGATGAGAAGAACTAGCATAGAGGAGCATGGACAAAGGATATAGAAAGGAAGGGTAGACTAAGGAGGAACATTGCACTAGAGGTGAGACGACAGGATGAAGAAAATATCAACAGGGACAACCGATACAGAAAAGATTTCCTGATCATAAAAACTTCTGATGATACCTCATGGAAGATCATAGAAAAGTCGATCCACAGGCTTTTGAAGAGGGAAATGCATATCAGAAGGTTGAATGTAGCAAGGGGTTTGCTCTACTACCACGACAAGATGAAGATTCGCAAACTCCAAACAAAAAAATATCATACATTGTTAGGATGGTTCTATTTCGAGGAATGGCGTGATGAAATGGCAGAAGATGGAGTTAAGATTGCTTGCCGGAATAGTTGGGTGGGGGTAGAAGGTATATGGCCGGAGAAGGGGAACGTCTACACTTTTGATAGGATTGGAGAAATGTGTGGGGGGCCACTGAATATTGCGAGAATCACAAGCTCGTTGGAATCAATGGAGATGGCCTTCTTGAAACTAAGAGGACACAATTCGGGGTTTCTTCCAAAAAGAAAGAGTTCGAAATTTACGATAGGGAAGGTATTCAGGAGCTCCGGTTGGTCGAGATTGAATGAAATTGGGGAGCGGAGATCAAGGAGCTTCACCAACAAATTATGGATCAATTCACTGGAAAACACCCTAAGGGCATCATGAAGATCGAAAAATGGCAGTACGCCGAGCGCCAGCAATTGGAGGTTGAGATTTCCAACAGTGACAATGAGGGCAAAAATCTCAAGGGGGATGCTGACGTCGGACGGCTAGTAATAGAACGAATGTTAGATAGCGTAGCTGAACAAATAGGTCATTGTGCCAATGGCAAAAGGACGATGGGAGCTGGTCAGTCGGTAGATTGCAGAGACAATCACATCACCCGAGAAGAAGAGCCCAAAACAATGGGTTGGACGACAAAAGTGGCTAAGGAGGATTGGACCCGGGCTCCTGATCGAGACAAAACGAGTGGACCTAGGAATCCAAGCCCGATAGAAATTACTCAATTTAATGGCCCCAAAAATCGAGTGCGGCACATTTTACAAGATCATAGAGCAGGTAAGGAGGGGGAAAGAAGAAAGATAAGTGCTACGCCCCAACAGGCAAGCCGAGTGGGAGATAATGGATCTGAGATGGGCTTCGACTCAAATTACAAAGAAGTTTATAATATGGATGGGTCGAGGTCCCTAAGACGTTGATCACAGATGTTGATTACACAGGAGCAGATATGGGGCTGGGAAGCGGGATGATGATGATCAATACCAGGTATGCAATCCTAACATTGCTCCTATCATTTCTAACTACTCTAGCGAGCCGCAAGAAACTCAAGATAATAGCAGCTCTTCGAAGTCCACGTACGTTATCAATTGTCAGAATCATGAGAAGACGAAGATGTCAACCCGCACCGGAGGCATATTAGAAGGTGAACAGCAGATGATGACCAAATATGACGATGGCGAACAAGAAACAAACATACAGCAGACTGAATATGAAAGGGTCCGAGACTTTCTCATTTTGATCAACGCTCAACTGGTGGCAATTCAATAAGGACCAGCTTTTTTATTAGGGTGTGTTAGTGATTATGAAGATCCTCAGCTGGAATATCCGTGGGTGTGGCGTTGAGAACAAAAAACGTTTAATCAGGATGACAGTGTCAACAACCAAAGCAGATTTGATTTCTTTGCAGAAACCAAGAGAGACATTATTGGACCAGATTTGATTACGTGCCTCTGGAAGAGACGCTTCGTGGACTGGGCTATGCTGCCAGCAGAAGGTATGGCTGGAAGCATTATGATCATGTGGGATATACGGAATGTGACGATGCTAGAACGACAAGAAGGGATACACTCTTTGTCTATTAAAATTAAAGGAGGGGATGAGGTGGAATGGTGATTCACGGCTGTTTATAGTCTGTGTGACACAAGAGGGAAGGAGGATTGCCTGATTGAGCTTGCTGCCATCTCGACCAACATTCAGGGCCCTTGGTGTATGGGAGGTGATTTCAACATGATTAGGTCTATAAGAGAAAAAAAGAATAGCCAACAAATCACATATGCGACTTTTCGAACCTGATCTGAAGAATATGAATTATACTTGGAGTAAAGGTCGAGCCAATCCAACCATGTCCAAACTTGACAGATTCTCGTGTAATGAAGCATGGAGCGAGAAATTTAATCAACAGAGAATCTGGGGCTTACAACGGCTAACTTCAAATCATTAGCCAATCATGTTGGTCACTGAGCAGATCCAGTGGGGCCTTGCCCCGTTCCGTTTTGACAACGAATGGTTATACCAGCAAAAGGCAATCCAAATTATGCAAAAAGAATGGAAAAATGATACAAACCAAGGCTGGGAGGGGTGTAGATTCATGTTGGAGCTCCAAATCCTGAAGAGAAAGCTTAAAGGTTGGGCGATGGGGCAGGTCGAGGTGGATCGGGCAAAGGAAGTTGTCTTAAGAGACACCTCACAGAAGTGGACAGATGGTTGGAGACAGAAGAAAGTCACAATCTCCCGGTAGACAAAAGGCAACTGGTGGAAGGCTTACAGCTTATTGAATGTAGGCATGACAGACAATGTCGGCGAAGGGCCAAAATAAAATGGGCTAAAGAGGAGGATACTAATTCAAAATTTTTCCACAAAATTATGACCCTACTCCAATCTCGCACCATTATATCGAAGTTGGAAGACACAGCAGGAAACTTAGTTGAATCTGAACAGGAAATTCAGCACCTAATTTTGAAGCATTTTGCCGAATTATTCGATAAACCAAGATCAAACAAATGGAAGGTGGAAGGACTAGACTGGCAACAATTGAAGAAAGAGGACAGTCGATGGCTTGAGAGAGATTTTGAGGAAGGTGAGATCAAAGAGGTTGTTTTCAGCTGTTACGGAGGAAAGGCCCCGGGTCCGGATGGTTTTACCTTGGCCTTTTTCAACATAACTACGACCAGTTAAGAAGGATATCCTAGCTTGCATGAAGGAATTCTACAAGGGTGCGATTATTAATAGAAAGGTCAATAAGACCTACATATGTTTAATCCTGTCGAAATCAAATTCT
Organism: Tinospora cordifolia; assembly: GCA_030144865.1. NCBI lineage: Eukaryota > Viridiplantae > Streptophyta > Magnoliopsida > Ranunculales > Menispermaceae > Tinospora > Tinospora cordifolia. The sequence goes on from JAJIYU010002336.1 coordinate 26,924, forward strand.
ATGAAGGTGGAAGATTTTAGGCCCATCAATTTAATTACCAGTCTGTACAAAATCATTGCTAAAACCCTAGCAAATCGGCTCCGCACTGTCATACATAAAACTATAAGTGAATACCAGCTAGCGTTTGTTAAGAATAGACAAAGAACTGATGCAATTATAATTGCTAATGAAGCTGTGGAAGAGCACCAGGTTAAGGGGAAACAAGGATTCCTGTGGAAAGTAGACTTAGCGAAAGCCTATGACTCAGTTAGGTGGAGTTTTCTCGATTCTGTAATGCAGGGGAAAGGTTTTGGGGAACAATGGAGAAAGTGGATTCCGGCATGCCTACAGATGGTGAATTACTCCATATTTATAAATGGAAGACCGAGGGAGAAATTCAATGGGTATAGAGGGCTAAGACAAGGGGACCCTCTATCCCCTTTCTTATTCACCATAATTGTTGATACACTCACGAGAGTGATACAAAAAACAGTGCAAACAGTCAAATTGGAGAGACTATACATAGGCAAGGAGCATCTCCAGCTTACCCACCTTTTCTTCGTTGATGATCAGCTTCTTAACGGGAATGAAGATAAATGGTGCAAAGAGTCAATTGCTAGGTCTTAACATTAGTGATGAAAAGATAGAAGTCACAGCTACATCCTTACGTGTCTCTTCGGGTAAGTGGCCTATTAATTATCTAGGACTTCCCTTAGGAGGCAATCCCTACAAAATTGGATTTTGGGATCCAATGATGCATACCATTAAACGGTGAATAGCATGTTGGAAGAGAAGTTATTTATCTAGGGGAGGTAGATTACTACTTCTGAGAACTGTTCTGGAAGCTCCGGCAACTTACTTTTTGTTGGTTTTTGATGCCAAGGAGCGTTGCTGCTAATATTGAGAAGATGAGAAACTTTTTGTAGAAACATGAGGCATTAGAGAAAGGACAAAGTATGGTGCAATGGGCGCAGGTCGACAAAGAAATTAGCAAGGGAGGGCTAGGAGTTGGGAGTATGATCAAGCGAAACATTGCATTGTGGGGGCAAGTGATTGTGGAGGATGATGGAGAACCCGGAGGTTTTGTGGGCTAGAATAGTGCGCAGCATTCACGGGACTAAAGCTTTTAGGAGAGAAGCAGGTTTAAACAGGAAAAGCAGCCATCGATCTCCCTGGAAAGACATTCAAAATATATGACAAATTCAAACCCTACGTTGTATGAAAAATTGGAAAGGGAGATCAAGTAAGGTTTTGAACAAACACTTGGTGCGGAAAGGACACTCTCTAAGTAAGGTTTCCAAACATTTATAGACTTTCCCAAAAAAAGAGGACACAATCTTAGAATTTAGAAGGTGCAATTTAGCGGGGGGGCAGATGCAATGGGGATGGAATTTACACATCTTCAGTAACATCAATGATGACCGTGTGGACGAGATTGGAGAGCTCTTGAACACCCTCGATAGGTTCCATTTGAACAATAGTAATGAAGAAGATAAACCCATATGGAATGAGGATTCTAGTAGAAAATTTACAGTACAGTCTTTTAAGACTCAATTATCAACTTAGACAAGTGGACAATCACACATATCTATAGATTTCATTTGGGAAACAAAGATTCCAATGAAGGCAAAGATTCTAATATGGCTCGTCAAATTGAAAAGTTGAAGACTGCATAGAACATTTAGAAAAGACTCCCTCATGTTAGTATGAAACCATCCATTTGTCTTATGTGCAGGAAATATGAGGAGACAACCCATCATCAGTTAGCATAATGCGACATGGTGAAAGCTCTTTGACGTCAGTGGATGTAAATTCATACCGGCCTCATTCCCCCTGATACTAATACTCTTTCCAACCTTCTAGAAAGGGGTATACATCCCCAACTCAAGCCATACTGGAAGGTGGTGTTGGCTTCTATATATGGCACGCCACATGGGAAGAACGAAACACCAGAATTTTCTTGGAAAAACAGAAATCAGAGAGGATACTTTGGAAAAGATCCAACTTTTTGTTTGCCACATCGATCTTCAAAAACAAATTAGGGTTTGGTTACTCTTTTGGGGAATGGCAATGTAAGGGGGGTATTATTTTACAATCTTTATAGCATACTTTTGTACTAACAGGTTGGATATCTCATCCGACTGGTTTTCTTATCCTTTTTATAAATATATATCGTCTCTGTTTCAAAATAAAATATGAAGAAACAAACTTAAAATAAACACTTTTGATACATAAAAATACAAATATAATGACTTGTAACAAGTTTTTACACTCATAATGTTCAATGCACATCGCATAAAACTAGTCCTATTGAATTGGTGGAGTTGAAATAATGACCTTTGGTCTTAATTCTTCTTTCTTTGTTTCAATATTTACTTTTGTGGTCCCTTGTTTCATAGTACACTTTGCCAATTTGGATTCTACCATGCTTAGCTTAGTTTATTAATTATTATTTAAATGTGTTGTTTCAATATTATCTTATGAAAAAATAAAAGACAATAACTTAGAGAGCACTTTCAATTTTTTTTTAAAAGTTTTTATCTTGTTTCAACTTTATTTATTTCTTTACTTCTTTTCTGATCACTTCAGTAAAAACAAATCAAATTATGTATAATTTATTAGCATGTTAAAATCTTAAAACTTATACTATTGTGTTAGTTGATGTAATTGAAAATGATATGTAATTATTAAGTTTTCTTGTTTTCTATTAAAAAAAAACCTTCTTTTTTACATCTTTCTTGAATTCCATCTAATTTTGTTGAATTTTTATCAATTTTTTGCATTTTTGAATTAAAAAATGAAAATTTTATTACACATTGTCAAGTTTCTTGAACTTTGTCAACTTATTTAGCAAATTTTAATATCTTTGATTTTACATTCACTTCCCACTTTGATGGTCAAAAAAGGAAAAATTCGTGGAAGTTCGCTAAATTTCGTAAAAATTTTCAAACCATGAACTTGACATGCACCAACTAGGTTACACCATGGATGGGTTGGGCCTTTGAATTCATAGCTTTCATTCAACTTGAATCTTTCTCTGGTTCTAAGCCAATACATTTTGCTTCTAATCTAGCCAAAAAGTTGTGCTACCTCTATGTCAAACGCAACACAAGTGGCATTTCCATTTATCCTTTGATCAACATACAATAGGGCCTTGTTTCCCTCCTCTGCTTACTTTTTTAACGCATTTAGTAAGTGTGAAGCCCCCCATCCTACAAACATCTCGGAGGCTCGTACCTCTAGCTCTAATTTAGCCTCCCTCTCAAGTGCCAACCTAAGAGGTTGAGTTTTAGCACCTTATTTTTTCCCACCTCACATTGGCTTTCCCTCCCACCTCCTACTATTGGTGTAATAATTAAGAAAATAAATAAATAAAATACATTTAATTTAGTGGGATGAAGATTCAAAAAAAAAGAGAGAGAAAGAAAGACATACATACATATATATATATATATATATATATATATATACATGAGAAATAATGTATATATACATATATACATGTGTATATTGGTTAATAATAAAATTAATTAATTAATTAAAAAAATATTATCTAAATTGTATTAACTAATAAAATATTTAATAAATTAAATTTTGGTACACAAAACACAAAATAAAATCAGAAATTTAGTAGAAAAATGATGTAAAGTATGCATATTTAAGTGTATAAGGAGTGTATAATGTATGTAATTAGAAATTGTATACAAAAAGGGACTCCAAATACACATAAAATCCAAAAACGGGATTTGCACACTCTCCACGTCATATGAGGATTAGAGGGTGAGAAAGTTGGATCAAAATCAAATACCACTAAGATAACAACAAGGAGTCCAAGATAAACGCAAACACCTACTCATATTTTATCCATAACTTTTTCTTATATTAATGTGGCATCTTCCATATTCCTTCCACTTAAAAAAATCGACTCCCTTCCTATTTCCTCTCTTCTAGTC
>JAJIYU010002337.1:0-30723 GCA_030144865.1 Tinospora cordifolia
AGTGAACTTTGCAGATTTTTCGAAGATTTCGATGAAATTTTGTAATTTTATAATTATAGGTGAACTTCGTTTCGACTGTCCAAATTACCTAATTAATTCGGCTAATTTCGACGAACTTCGTCTAATTTTCATACCATGTCTGGAACAGATAATTACAAACCAATATAGTATAAACTAGCACTATAGCTCACTGAATTAAATCCTGCTGCATTTCAGGGTAACTACCATTCTTGAGTTACAGTAAGGCAAACACATGCAACTAATTCTGGAGATGGAATAAAATGGTCCTGCACTCCAGGAATGCTTTAATTGATGATGTCAAATCAGTAAATGTTATATTGAAGAGCTGTCCGCATCAATAACGCTGAAATATTTGGTAAGTAATTATGCACAGATTCCACAGGATAAAAACAAGATCCAATATACAACTAAACATTTAATGCAAAAAGACTGAGATAAATCAGAAAAATAAAAGGATAATACCAAAATCTTGAACTCCATACCTTTAGATTGATAACAGCAACCCTATTAGTAGGCGTTGATAGTTGCTCACCAATGTAGGCCATAGATCTTAACATAGGTTCTAATGTAACTCTGGACAGCTGGAACTTCACCTCTGATTCCCCTGTGGGGGCTTTGCTGTAGTCTTGCAGCTGAGGACAAAAACAATAATATATAAAGAATTTTTTTTTTTCTCAAAAGTTATTGAACCCCATATTCTAGCAGCTTTCGTAACATATTATCAACATGCCAATAGAATTCCCTGCACATTAATTTTACTTTAAAGTAAAATAGCCAGAGGTGGTGGGGACACGTTCCACGTTGACTGTATTGATGTGCCAAGACATTCAGTTACAATTTAACTCCTAACAGATTATGCATCTTTGCGACCAAAATGTGGGAATTGTCACAAAGATTTGTGCAATTCGTAGGCAGAGAGTTAAATCCTCTGATAATTTTCCACCAGTTCCGGCTGCATACCTTAAGATTGATGACAACCACTCGGTTTGCTGGTGACAAATTCTTGTTCTCCATTACCCAAGTCATTGATTTAAGGCAAGGCAAAACAACCTACATTAGGAAAAACAAATAAAAAAAATATTAGAAAACCCAAAGTGCATTTTATTTGGGGAAAAAAAAAGACCAAAAGCTAAGAAAGGTCAATGGTTCAGTGCATGTACACGAATAAGAAACTGGCAAAGCAATTTCAATTAAAATAGTACCATATTCTCAGGAGGGCCCTCATCCCGAAGAACAGACACAGGAGCCATGCGAGGCAGATTCAAATCAGCCACAGGTGGTGCAGGAGGACCAACATCATTAAGATTAAATCGACGGCTCACTTCGTCTTGCCGAGGCCATAGTAATGGCGGTACATCAGAAAATGACATAGAGGATTTCCTGTTACTGTCATCCATATTGCTTCCACTGACATGAGAGCTGGGAGGTGCAACTTTTGCTACATTTTTCTTCACGATAGCAACTTTCTTCCCACCCTCTTTTAGAGCACTAACTGCCGCACTATAGGTCTCGGTAGCTATAGCACCTTCTTCAGCAAACTTAATCGCTTCCCGACATAGTGAATTATATCGCATGGTCAGAGATTCTTGACCTTGCAGTTCACTACCACGGTCATCTGGTCCAACTGGACTCTTGGCATTTCTTGTCCACCGTTTCAAGATATAATGAGATGGTAAAGTAAGGACATTTGTCACAGTGAACACTGTCAATACATGTCTACAAAGAATGCCTGAAAACTCAAACATCTGACAGCTGCAGCTTGCTCTCATCTCAGGAACATTAAATGTGACAATGTATGACTTATTGTCATCCTCAAATTTTGCAACCCTGTAAGTGCTGATAGCCCCATCCCCCTCGATTTTATTTGCAGTATAAACAAAAGTTTCAACTAATTCCTCCTGAAACTTGGCAAATATTTTTTTGGTGTAAATGTTAGCTGCCTGTTTCTCCATTGGTGATGGAGTTTTCAGTATTGGTGTGGTGCAAATTGTGTCAAAATCTGCCTCTATCTCCCGAGAAAACCAATCTTCCAGAGCTCTTTCATATTGCTTGAAAAATAAAGGCAATGTAGTCTGTTGATTCACATATCCATCAAAAAATGAGCTAATTGTTTCAAATGGTTGGTTCAAAGAAATTGAAGCAAAGAATGAGTCCCGAAAATAAACAGGCACCCATTGATGCCGAGCATTATACAGTGCTTGAAGCCAATCATTTTTCCTCAGATTGTATCGATCAAGGAGAGCAGCCCAAGAGGATTCAAACTCTTCAATTGTCTCAGTCAAGTTGATGCAATTATAAAGCTCTCCTTGGAGAGCAGGATGAGCATGGCATACATGGCCCAACCTTTCTTGCCCTTCTCTTAAGATGTGCCACTTGCAAATACAATGACGAGTTCCTGGAAGAACCTGAGCAACTGCTGTCTGTATAGCCCTGTCCTGGTCAGTGGTTATAGAAACTGGAGAGCGATCTGACATTGCTGCTAGCCACGTTTTGAACAACCAAACAAACGAAGGTTCTGAGTCATCTAAAAGTAAGGCACAGCCAAATAGCACCATCTGTCCATGATGGTTTATACCAGTAAAAGGTGCAAATGGCACCCGATATTGGTTCAGCCTGTACATCGTATCAAAGGTGACAGCATCACCAAAATGACTGTAAGCAGCTCTTGACCTAGCATCCGCCCAAAAAACATTAGTCATGCGGTTATCATCATCAAGTTGTATTGCATAGAAAAATCCAGGATTCTCAGCCTGCATCCTCTTGAAATAATCCAACAGATTCTGAGCATCTCTTCCAAGAGTTCTCTTTCTGTTAGAAGGTCTAACACAGTTCACTGATCCAAGATTCCTAGCCGAACGATTTGGTTCAACAGGAGGAACGTTTCTAACAGGACGATTTGTCTCTACAGAGACCCGATTTCCATCCATTGCCACATACATAACTCCACTTGGGTCAAGCCCCAAACCAGGGAAACTTTCGGAAGTGGTCTTTGCCGCCCCAGCAAAGTGCCGGCGGGGTCTAAGGTAGTGCACCTTACTAGGACTAACGGTTGAGTGGTTATGCTCTTTCACAAATTTTGTGACAACCCATTTGTCTGCGTCCTTTCTTTCTATCCTAAGCATTGCATTACAGCTCTCGGCATTTTTCCTTCTCAAACCTTCTCGAGAACATATATATTCTCGAGCAGTATATGTACCATCAGGCTTTGAACGGCTGTACGGAGCAAGACGAATGCTAAAACCCACTCGCCGTGAATAAGTGTCATAGAAAGTCTTTGCAGCATCCTCTGATTCGAACTCCATGCCCAACTGTGGCTCACCAGCTCCATCTTCATCTTCAACAGGTAACTCCTTCTCCATTGAACTTTCATTCATTTTCTCCTCTACACCCTCAAGAACTCCTACATCTATTGCATCTGCCGCAGCATGATTGTTAGTCCCCACATTGACCACTTCAGCATCCATGCTTATTAACTAAATGTCAACTTGAATGTCAAGGTTCGGAGCATACTAAACAAAGTCCCAATTCATAAGTTCCACAATGCAAGTGATCATAAGTTCAATCTGTACAAGCACAAACAAAGGTGAAAAATTGAACATAACACCAACATCCCATAACTAAAAGAAGAAAAAAGTACATTAATTATATGAAGTTGCACTAAGGAGAGAGAAAGAAAGGTATGAACCTACATAAAAGAAGAGACACACAGCAAATGATAAATAGAAGAAGAAATACAGGTTTCTGCTCCTAAACCACAAGGAGTGCTGCTACAGCACACTAATGATGTCATGTTGACATCATTAATGCCGAGAACCTTTCTTTTATTTTGTTTTCATGATCTTGTTGCAATTCTTCATACAACCTATGATTTTTAAGTTGTGTTCGGGACTATTATTAGGGGAGACAATGCAGGTCATACATAATGATACGACCCAAAACTTAGAAGAAGTTAACAAGTTTGGGTTTATAAATACAATACCACTATGAATAGACACAACAAAAATAGAAACAACAACATGGAATTAACTCATTTTACATGATTATATTTTATGTTGAGACTTAATATTTTATATTATGTACTGAACCTAGCTACAATCTTTTGGCTTTTCAATGCAATTGTTTAATTTTTATTTTTTTATTTTTTATTGATCCATTTACTAATAGATTCAAGAAAGGCTTATAAGAAGATGTTTATCTAGAACTTGAACAAGATGGGAGGATGTCAATTTGATTAGAGGTACAGCTTCAGGATAATGGGGTTTTAAGCTGGTCATGATAGACTGTGAAGACCAAGTAACAAGTAAGAAAATATAAATTTGTGATTGAAAAGAAAAGAAGAATTTGAAGTACTTTTTTCACTCCCCATTCTCTTGGTATGCAAAGTCCAACAACTACAATAGAAAAAAGCAGATACTTCATCCACACTACACCATCTTCTTAAGCAATAACTTCTAAAGAATCTAAATTTAATAGAGGAAAGAAAGAAAGATGGAAGAGCGAGCCCATACTCCGAACAATCATCCTATTTATCTTATCATTTGAGATGTCATAAATGTTAATTTGAATTTTATGTTTGCTAAATAAGTTATAAAGAGTGCATTCAAACTTCAACAGTAATTTAAATAGGTTAAATAGAATAATCCATTTAACCTATTTATAACACATTATTTAAACATGTAGGGTTTGGGTTAACAATTACAACATAGTAAAAGGAATATAGCACAACACATTATGATACGATAACACAAATAGCCCCCCTTAACTATCACTACTCTTTCAAAACCTCCAAAGCTGCCTAAAAAGCATGAAAAAGTACAAAGAATGTCTCAAAGACAGTTCCAAAATGTGCCTAAAGAGCAAATTTAATATTAGAGTTTTGCCTTCTTTTTCACTTTTCCTTATGTTTTGGGAATATCTTGGCTAAAGATGTAGTTTAAATTCTTCAAAACAAGGCCTTTAATGATTGCTTGTTTTATATTTGCATCTAATTTATTTAGATTCCTAATGATGCAATAAACTAATTTATAGAGTGATCTAATTTTAATGAAATCTAACAAAAAGTTTCACAGTAAAAGCCAATGGCAATTAAAAAATTGTCAAAATTTAAGAACATAGCGTTAATGGATACTTTTCATAGAGGAAAAGCCATAGGATGCAACTAAATAAAAATATTTATTATGTCTAGATTTTGAGAATTTTAATCTGTGAATAGTTTTATGATATATAAATAAATTTAAATAAATATATAAATATATACATATAATGCATAGATTTTGAATCTTTGGATTGTTGAATAATTTTTAAAAATATTATATTTCGATTTAGGAACTGACGAAAGATTAGACATAACTATAAAGGCAAGTGAATGGGTTTTTCTTGAGCAAAAACAACAGTTACTTGTATTGATTAAGATTGAATAGATTGTACATACATTGTTCACCAGAGGTGAAAAGTTAACATTCCAAGACCCCTAGACCTATCCCATCACTATCAATTATTTTACGAAAACAAAAAATTAAAAGGCCCCATTTTAAGTTAGATTAGGAAATTCTCATCAAGTTTCAATAGGAAACCATACCCATCTGTATGATTACATATATAGTGAATTCCTTCCCACATAAATATAATTATTCCAATTCGATAACCAATGTAAAATTATTAAAGCCCTCAAACAATATTAAGCATTTTGGGAAGGCATCGAAAAGGTTATCAAAACGCGATTAAGGGTTAGAACCTTAGAGATGACTATGATTCATCCTTCATTCCGTATATATATCATCATCAGAAATATACAATAAGTTTAACATGTTTTATTATCATGCGTGCATGGGTTTATGCCTTTTTTATGTTCTACGATTATGAATGATACTTTAACTTCATGATTAATGGATTGTTACATGCATAGATTTAGATAAATGTGAACTTTCTTGTGAAGTTGGCCTTAAAAATTATGGAAACATGGTTGATGTGGGTTTTAAGTCCTATGTTATGGTCATCAGCTACATGGAAGGAGACCTCCCCACATTCCCCTAGAGAAGGAACCTTAAAGTGTCTAGTTTAATGGGTCATTGGCATATTGTTGGAAAATGGACTAGATGGAACTTAAGTAGGACTATAGACCTTCTAGACATGGTACTATATTGTGGCACTTGTGGAGAACCTAGGTATAAACACTGTGAACCATGCCCCGAAAATATAAATTTAAACTTTATTTTTTATATTGTATTGGTTATGTACTCGTCATAGGGACTTCTAGCTCATACCATTTTTCTCACATTTTCTAGGATCTTCTACTACACTTGAAAATGGTGAGAAAGTCGCATTAAGATTAGAAAGCTCACTTCGATTAAAACTTGGTAAGGCCATGGTAGTAAAATAGGATATAGATAGGGTTTTTTTTTTTTTTTTTTGAAGCAGAAGCTATTATATTAAAGATAATAAAAAAAGGAGCCCAATGAAGTATCTGGGCAGCAAACAGAAAGCAAAATTACAAGAATTGAATAATGTTCTCCCCGTTACATAACCATTCCCCAAAATGGTATCCCTTTCCCAATTTTGATGTAGAGGCCCAGGTTTCAATAAAACATTGGATCTTTCCTATAAAAGCCATTCCAATCTGTTTTTTTCCCAAAAAAACGTCTTGTGTTCCTTCCCTCCCAGATGTTGTACCACAAGGAAAGGGTGATGATCTTCCAGTAGTGCTGAATTTTTGAAGCTAAAACATTCTTCGATATTTGAAACATGGAAGACGCCAGAAGTGGGGCCATGTTTGTGTACCTATGCATCTATCTGCCCGACTCTTGCTACAACATTCTACATTCCTTGAATATATGATTGGTTGTCTCCGAGCTGTTCCTGCATAGCAAACATGTAAACAGGTTCAGATAGTAATTGGGGAGGCTTTTTGTAGGTTTTCTGTTGTATTTAGTCTATTCAAGCTAATTAGTCATGCTAAAATACGCGCTTTCATAAGAGCATTAGTCTTCCAAATGAAGTCTACTGGAACATTCATTTGATTTGTATCACCCTTATTTAGAATGGCCATGAAGGAGCGAACAGAGAATTTTTTATTTCGCTCTCCCCTCCATATTGGATGATCCTCTCCACTTATGTCGCCTAATTGGAATCTTTGTAATGTATGCAACAGCTCGCTTAATTCCTCCATGTGTCCATCTCCGATATTTCTAAGCAAATGCAGATTCCATCCCCACTGAGTTCAGTCTTCCTCTGTGCTGCAAATTCCATCCCCACTGAGTTCTATCTTCCTCTGTGCTGCAGATTTGAAAATCCAATATAGACGCTTCTTGCTTGCTAGATATCCTGAAGATGTTAGGGAACGTATCCTTTAGTTTCTTCGTGCCGCACCAAATGTCATTCCAAAAGTCAACCTTCTCCCCGTTTCCAACTTTCCAGACAGTGTTTTGTTTGAATCTGTCTATATGTCCTTCCATGGCAACCGGTAACTACTCCTCCAATTCAATTTTGCTTCCTTCCCATGGGACTTCGCGCCATGTATGCTTTTAACTACTTTAGCCCACATGACATCTGGCATTTCTTGCATACGCCACAACCATTTGCCCCTTAAAGCAATATTCCCCTTTAACATCCCACCTATACCCAAAACTACTTGATGTATTTCTTTGCAAACCTGCTCCCATTTCATCAGATTGTGGCCTTTGTGACCCTCTTCATTTTTTCACAGGAAATCCCTCATATGTTTTTCAATGAGACCAGCCACTTTCTTTGGCATTTTGAATACTGACATCAAATATGTTGGTAATGCTTCCAAAACTGTTTTGAGCAGGAGTAGGTGTCCTCCCCTTGAGAGATAGCTTTTTTTCCATCCTTTTGTCCTTTTTTTATGGTGAGTATCATTGGTTCCCAAAATCCCATGTTGTTTGAATTTCCCCCTAGTGGCATTCTCAGGTATTGCATTGGCCAGCTTCCAATGGAGACTTTTAATGTTGCCGCCATTATGTCCACTATTTCTCTATTTAAGTTTATGCCCAACAAATGGCTTTTGCCCCTGTTAATGTCCAATCCTATCAGGAAGCTGAAAACCTGTAAAGCTTCTATTACTACTTTAATCTAGTCCTTACTATTCTTCATGAATATAAGACAGTCATTAGCAAACAAGAGGTGGGTAAGCTGAACTTTCTTTTTTCCAAATAGCATTCCTTCCATCTTTCCTACCACTACTGCCTGCTCAAATATTTAAGTTAGCATATATGCAATGATGTTGTACAGAAAGGGAGAGAGAGAATCACCTTGCCTCAGCCCTCTGTATTCGTTAAACTTTCCTCTCGGTTTCTCGTTAATGAACACCGAATAGTTTATTGAATGCAAGCATGCTTGCATCCACCTTCTCCATTGCTCCCCAAAACCTTTTTTTCTTCAAAACAAAGTCAATGAAGCTCCATCTTACAAAATAATAGGCTTTGGCAAAGCCCACCTTCAACAGAAGTCATTCTTTGTCACTGGTCCGGTAATCCTCCACTGCTTCATTGGCAATCAAGACCGCATCCGTTCTTTGTCTGTTTCTGACAAAAGCCATTTGGTTTTATTATTTCTTATTCAATATCTTTGATATTATTTGGACATTTAAATTATGCACAAATTGTTTTGGGTCAATTGAACCCACTTATTTATTTTCATACTTCCCCACACTTGGCATGGATTTTATGATTACACTAGACTTAATTGTAGTTTCTATAAATATATGCTTATAAACTTGTTTAGGGCAGTTTTGTGAAGGTGACGCCTAGTCACACAAGCCCCCCCAGGCGTTGGGGGGGCCTCCCCCCCCCCCTCTCCCCCTCTTGGAATCTTATGATGATCACGAGTTTATTTTGATATAAATTTTTATTTATAATTTAATAGTTTATAATTTATATATAATCATATATAACTTGTACATAAATAGAATTATAGAAATAAATATTAAATAACATCTTTACTTATTTTAAATATATATATATATATATATATATAGAGAGAGAGAGAGAGAGAGAGAGAGTGAGGGACTAATAAATAAATAATAATTATTCAGGGACATCTAAGAATCATTTTCTAATCCATCTAACCTATCTAATCCTCGCCTAGGCCATGTCCCACCTTATGGAGGGACACTATTCATCTTAAACCACCTTTCAAATATTTAGTTTACTTTGGTATGGATTATACATCTTGTATAAATTTTGTCCATGTGGCATGAGTGATAAGGTTGCTAGCAGCCCATGTTAAAAGCTAGCTTGGGTAACTCACTTCTCTAAGATTTAGTAAGAGAGGATTGTCACACCCAACGACAAAGAAGAAAAGAGTTTTTCGCAAGACTCTGTTCAACATTTTTTGCAAACATGAAAAAACAACACTTTGAATTCCCTGGTACCATAATTTCTTTATTGCTAATACCCGGGACATGTACCAAAATTTTAGTGTGATAATTGGCAATAACTAATTGCTGGTTCTTAAGGGCCTAGACACAAATACATAGGTTCACCAAAATGTGCAACTGACTGTAAGGTAGCCCAAATACAGAGTCTCTTACCATAATAAATAGATTAACCAATGTAAACATGTCAAACATTCAATGATTTGCACTCTAGGAGTAATTTTAAATATGAAAAGATCATGCGGAAATAGAATCATCCCAACACAAATCTAAACGGGTACCACTGAATTTGTGTCAAGTATGTTTCTGCACAACCCAATCCTGTAAGTACATGCCTCTGGACCGCCATAGTGTTGAGCATCAAAACTACTGTACGTGAAAACAAGCCAATTACAAAAATAATTAAGAAAATAAACAAGATATTAAAAACAGAATGTCCGAAAGGGATTTTAATTATACAGAAAGATGACTTTCACGACAGAGAACCCTCAACAACGTGTAAAAAAAATTAACAAGAAAAGAACCTCGTAAGAGACACCGCCGCGCCGCTCCCCCCACCACACAAAAAAGAAGGGAACTCAAGGTACGAATAAGTTTTTACCCCTTTTTTTAACCTACATACAACGTAAGTTGAGGTTTAAAAACCATTACGTGCATGATTTCAAAAGGGGGAAAAAAAGAAGAGGAAATTCTACTAATAGAAAAAGCGAGAAATTCAGAAAAGCACTACGTGTATAAAATCTTTTATTTGTTGGCAAAATTCAGAAGAAAGAAGGTGAAAGCCAGAAGTCGCTGAAGTTTTGAAATGAACTGGTTGTGAGCCAAAAATTTTTAAAAAGAAAAAAAGAAGAAGAAAGAAAGATTCGTATTTTAAAATGTTTTCCGCAGTAGATATGTTGAATAAGCAGACAATTCCGTCTTCCAAAATTCAAGAACTCGAAGCCCTTTTTCCAGTACAGAAAGCACAGTAGAGAAAGACGAATTACAGTGATGACACTGAAGATTGGAGAAGAAAGAAATCGATCACTGACCTGTGATAACGACATAATCCCTACAGCTTTCACACCGAAGACGGGCACCTCAAAGAGAGGAATAGCTCTTCGCAATAGTTGGAACAGTTGAAGCCGAAGAGAAAGGCAAAGATGGGAGAGGATGATTGTGGGAATTAGATGAAGAAGAAAAAGAAGAAGAGGGAAAATTCTTTAGGGTTTCTTAGTTGTCGCTACAGCAAGTGTTATCTTTGTTTTTAGGCGTAGAGAACGCGGGGAGGACTTGGAGCGGATTGTGGTTTTTGATTTTAAGGGTTAGGGAGGGAGAGGATTGCAGCTGAGAGAGGAAGGGAGAAAGGGAGGGAAGGAGGGAAGAGAGGAGACAAGTGCCAGAGACGAAAGGGGAAAAGTATGGCCTGACTCAGAGATTCCAGATGACATAAAGTGGACGCATCTTCACAACCGTCGGATAAGAATGAAGGGTTGGATGGTTCCCCAACTGGGCCGAGCCCCTCAAGCCACGCACTACGGCAACGTCTCTAGATGCAACAACTCACTTAACTTGCTAACCCTGACGCCCATCCAACCAAATTTCCTCGCTACTTATTATTATTGCCACTCAATTCAAAATCAAACATTGATATTTGAAAAAGTCTATCAACCCGCGGTCATTGGTTGGCTCGGGAGCTTCACCAATGCATCATCATCCTCTTAAGCCACTTATTTAACTTTCCTCTTCTGTTTAATAAACTTAACGTTGCAAGCTCAAATGAAGTCCCTAATTTTTTAAACAAACGTTCTTTCCCTTCAATCTTTTCTCTCACTTATTATACAGCATTCAAGTACAGAACTTAATTCCATATTATACAAATAAAATGAAACAAAATCCGATCATCTCGCTCATCGGCGCACTGGAGCGTCAAGTTGTAAATTCAAAACGCAGCACTTTTTTTTTTTTTTTTTTGCCTTTATTATATAAGTTTACGTACACTGGTAACGCAGCACTCGTTTTAAAAAACAAAACAAAAAAAAATCCTAATTAGGGGTCATGTCTCTCTTCGCCTTCCCAACTAGAGAAGCTCAGGGAAGGATCAGTAAATAAGGTCCAAGGTGCGACACGTGTAATATATTTAGGAATGTTTAAAAATAATAATAATAATAATCTAATCACCCCATTTATTTGGGAGTAACAACCCTATATACATTCACTTCCTGCATGATCCTCCAATTTCATACTCAATAAGGCGCTTCCCGTAACAATAATAATGATAATAGATGATGAAGTTGTAAGTTAAAACTCAATCCTTCAAATTTGAATTACTGTATGACGGAGGGGAAGCGACACGAAATCGAACTCGTATAATAACGTTAGGAATAGGAGTTCATATAAGTATCAACTAAATGAGCTAAATCAGCCAGAAACAGAACAAGGTAGCAATGATTTAATTAAACATCTATGTCATCACAAGCCAATACTTCCATAAAATTGATTATAAGTGATAGTGCAATCTTAAATATTTTTACGAGTCCCCGGACGCCAACATATTACCTGAGATGTTAAGAATGCTCACTGCACGTTGAAACAATGACTCCAAGCACCTGAACGCTATCAAGTATCAACTCCAGCATTCTCTCACAACCCACGTGCATGACCGACCAAATGGATAAGTAAATCCAAATCAACAAAATTCTGAGCATCACCAGCAGGTATAGGAGCGACATCATAGAAGAAAATGAATCAAACATCATCGAACCAAAAAACAATAGCTTAAGTGGTCATAATGTCACTCCACCTCTCATGCATTCATTTAAGAGGACTGTAAAAGGAAAAAAAAAAAAAAACAAAAAAAAAAAAGTTAAAGCATTAGCCAAAGTATAAAGAAGGTGATGACTTGCGAAAGAGCCAGAACCAATTTATCAGAAATCACATTCATCGTGACCATTATACTAAAGAGAGAAAAGACTGCGTCCAAAGGAAGACATAAATTTACATGATAACAATTGAGAGGCCTCCCTCCCTTTAGGTAAGCATTCCCACTTCCTTTTGTGGGTCTTTGGTTACAAAGCTCAAGCGGAGAACCAATGTTTTACCTGTTGAACCACTGAACTCTGGTGAGGACAGAGTTTAAAGCTGTCCAACCTGATGAAGACAAATTGGCCATAATTCATTCAAGATGCTGATGTGGCATTTTGCAAGAGTGATGTTTACTCGCATAGAAGACATAAAAATACTCCAGTAGCCCCCATCCTTCCACACAGCCTCTGTAAGAAGAGGGCGAATAGCTTCAATGCATCTATTGTCTTGGCTTCTTCTGCAATGGCCCTGAGGACAATCTAGTCTGCGAAGCAAATTGTGCTCATAAAATTAGTTGCACTCTTCTAGGCAAATACCAAGGAACCTATTCTGAATTCAATGATCAAAAAGCTCAATCAACTCAAGTAAGTCTTTTTCCAACTACATGAGGTCGCTTCCTGAAGTCTTCCAACTAGAAGGCTATGTTACCATTGATTTAAGTGTAATCGAGAGCTTGATGTCAATTGTCAAAACTTCAAAAATAAAATCAACAAAACAACTTAAGTTGGAATCATCTATGATAGCTCCACAAAATTTTATTTTTATTTTATTTTTGCCCTCTCAAAACTTGCCATTTACCTCCTTTGTCAATTGATAGTATATGTAACACGACATTATGCCTTGCAAAAGAAACAAAAAGACAGATGACAGTGGGTAACGGAGGCTTGCCTTGCAACATATAAGGCCAATTGGTACAGGACTCTTACCATATGAACAAATTGGACATACCCACCCATGTGGCTAAGATCTTCAGGCATCAAATTGATGTCGCTAGCAAGGTTCCCAACTTCGAACTTAGAAAGTCCAAATTAATTCGAAGAAGTTTGAGAAGCCTAGGAAAATTTTTGTAAAAATTCGCCAACTTAAGGAAGCCAAAAGAATTTTTTTTTAATAAATGTCGCAATATGTACATAATTACTACTAGATGTGATGAAAATAAACTTAAAATAGATACTTTTAATATATAAAGTAACAAACATAATGATTTGAAACATGTTTTTACATTCACAATGCTTAATGCACTTTGCATAAAACTAATCATATTGAGTTGATGATTTGAAATAATAACATTTGGTCTTAGTTCCTTTTTTTTAGTTTTGATATTTAATTTCGTGATGTTGTTTCTTGACCTACCATGCTCAGGTTAATTTATCAATTAATTATTTAAGTGTATTTTTTCAATGTTGTCTTATAAGAATTAACTAAAAAAATAAAAAAAATGCTTTCAGCACACTCAATTTATTTTTAAGCTTTTATTTTATTTCAATTTTATGTATTTCTTTGCTTCTTTTCTTATCTTCTTGGTAAGGCATATCAAATAATATATAATTCATTAACTTGTTTAAATTTTCAAACTTATATTGCTATGTTAGTTGATCTAGTTAAAAATAATACATAATTATTGGTATTTCTTGTTTTCCATTAATAAAATAACTATTTTTTACTTCTATGTTAAATTTCATCTAATTTTGTCAAATTTTAAGCCAATTTTTTGCATTTTTTAAATAAAAATAGAGAACATTGTCAAATATCTTGAACTTTGTCAAATTATTTTAGCATTTTTTTGCAACTTCGATTTTATAACCACTTCCCACTTCAATGGTCGAAAAAAGGAAAATAATTCATGGAAGTTCGCTAAACTTCAAAAAAATTTTAAAACCATGGCCATAAGCCAATGGTTTCTTGGTACTTAAAGGGAGACCATTTAGCTTGTGGCTACGTGGATGGCCTCTTCAAAGCTAGTAGGAGGTTTCTCAGTTTCTGAATGATTCAGAGATTGGAAATCTTCTATATTGTTACTAGAGGTTGATGATTAGTGGGGATTCTCTAACCTCTGTTCATAGTTTTATTTTCAAAAAAATAATAATAATAATTGGGTCAACGGCAGCTTTGGGTTGTGTTCGTAATGGTTGACATATCAGCCCATGGTATCACTGGTACTCCCAGCTCGGTTGTAATTATGTCAGCCTATTTTTAATATAATGTGTTGTTTTTGCTCAAAAAAAAAGGATGTCATTCAGTGAAGCCTTTCACTGCTGAGTGCAATTTATAAAATTTATGGAAAAGCTAGCAATCATTGACAAAGTCAACAGTTCAATATTTCCTAGGCCATATGCCATTGCTATAATTTCTCTCATTGTTTTTCTAAAAGGTTAAGGTAACCATTACTACACAACCAGCACAGTAATACAGCCTATACAGCTTCATAATGCACGAAACTCCCAAGTCAATGTAGATACTGTTTAAGATTGGCTTATTTTAATGAGTAATCAAGAAGAATGGATAGCAATCTAGTGTATATGAAAATGAATCAAATCTGAATAAACATTATCGATAAGGTTCAGTTTTGTACAGGTTGATAATTTGGTCCAAGATTCGTTTTGATCATATGCTCAAAGGTACTTACGAACAACTATTACTTTAAAATACTTTTGAAACTTGTTTTTCATTTCTCACCCTTCTTCTGCTTTCATTACAGCAGCATATATCTGTTCACAATCTAGATTGCGGGTTTTTAGATTTTGTTTTTCCGTTAGGATTTTGCTTAGATTATGTGCGTCATTGTTAGGTTTTTATTATTGTCACTGTATTAGGACCCTATTTATGTTATTAGATACTTAGGAATTGGTGTCCAATGGTTATATATACCCCTTATAGGTATTAAAAGATTGAGAAAAATAAAGTTTGATTCTTCTCGAATTACTTTTTGGGTCCAACATGGTATAAACACTTTAGGAAGAGTTACATGTTGTTGCTTCTGCAACTTGCAGCTGTGTACTACAACAAAATTAAGTACTACGGAAGAACGAAGAAGAAAGGTGAACCAACGCAAGTAAGATTGTTGGAACAAAGGAAAATCAAGAAAAAAAAGAGTTTCCTTTATAGTCTGCACATTTAGCTTCAGAGATGTGCAAAGAACATCAGTTGTATGTGCCCAGGGGCATTAAAATTGCATGCTAAAGATTCCCTTCCAACAACGGCATTGTCTTGCCAGCGGTGTCATAATTGAAAGAAGAAAAGAAGTGAAATTACAGGAGAAAAAGAGAAGGAAAGAAAAAGGAAAAAAGACACAATTGTAGAACATGCAAGAACAGTTTAACAGAAAATGGTCTGTTTAAAAAAAATAAAGGTTAAAGAAAGAAGAAAAGTTTGAGGTGGTTGTTGGTGCCTAGTTTGTTTATAATTGATTAATCGTTTATCCTAGTAACAAAAAGCAATATCATATAACAATATCTATGAGGATCATATGGCAAGCTCCCTCAAATAGTTTGATTTGCAAAGAACGTAGAGAGTGTCATCAACCTTCACAAAGAAGAAAAAAGAGAAGTGATTGGAAAATTGAATAAGATTGAGTACTTTTTGAAGTTGAATAGTTATCCAACTGCTATTTAAATTATACCGGGATGCGCCAAATACCTATAATCATAGGAGAAATATAAATGAGAACAAAGATGGAGGGATGAGAAGAAGAACTAATCCGACAAGGAACTTGAATTAAGCTCTTAATGTGACTGCCTCGAGACTAAGGTTCAAAAGCTTTTAGCTGATGGGACTCCCAACCCCCTTCAAATGGTATCAAGGTGGTGTCTTAGCATCTCCCTAAAGAAGAGAAAGATAGAAGAAGATAAGAGCTGGAGTTAGCAGCACAATTGGGGTGCTAGCCTAAGACTCTTTGGTGCCTAGGTTAAAGTTAAAAGCAATGTTGAGGATAATGCCTACATAAGAATCAAAAGTATAAACTTGCCTCATACCTTTTTGGTAAATAGTGCAACCATATTTATAGGAGAGGGTCTAGTCCCCACTGAAGGGAACAGGTAAGTATATGGTCCTTGATGAAAAAATGATACTAATGAGTACGTGAAGATGTCTTCTACAGTTAGCCTCTAACCTTTGCTGATATAGGTGCCTAACAAAGCCACCTTAGGAGCTTAGGAGCTTGAGTTGACGGGCACAGTGTCATTACAGGCCTATCAAGTGGAGAATTGTCCCCATAAAACTCCCAACCAGTGCATCGTCCCCACAATCACTCTATTACATGAGCAATGGCTCAGGACTCCTTGCAATTGGTCCTCATGAAGGAGAGCAAAAACTAGCACTAACACCTTTAGATGTTTAGAATTAGCGAGCAAGGGTCTCTGCTTCCATTGCAAAGAAAAGTACAACATTGGTCACTTTTGCAAGGAAGAGCTCCAGTCTCTCGTGGTCAATGAAGATAATCAATCAACATTGAAGGAAAAGGAACCGAAGCAAGAGATGCTCAGTACCAGGCCAAATGACAACCTAGATCTTCTAATGACACTCATAAAAGTTACATAATTTGATCAACTCGATGATGGTCTTATTATGCCAAGAACCAAGGAGTTACATGGAATAGTGGGATGGATGGATATTACTATTTTTATTGTCAAAAACTGTGGCTGGATCATATCAACAATTTCCCAAGTTGCCTCGAATGGCAAGAGATCTTTCCATTGAACCAAGACCTCGATAGAGTTGGCCACGCAACAAACAGTCAATATGGAATCTAGTTCCACCATTCATTCCAATTCAACACTTACCATTGGGGGAAGGGGTTGAAATTGGTCATTGCAGCCAAGGGAACATTTCAGCCGTGAAATATGAAAGACGGGATGAATATGTAACATTGGGGTAAGCTCCAGCATATAGGCAACAAGGATAACACGCTTGAGTGTCTCGAATGGCTTGAAGAAACATGGAGACAATTTTCATTCAACTTGTGAACTAATGACCACAATTTACATGGACGAAGCTTCATAGACTTGATCTCCCACATCAAATGAAAGATTCGACCTTTTCTTACCAATGTCCAACTAGGATCACATCACGATCCATTAGTTGCTGCTCAACACTACAGAAAGGTAAAATGAATGCCAAAACCAAACTAGAGGGCACTAATCACGGCCATATGTAGCACGGAATGGTGTCATATTGGTTGAAGCATGGAATGTTGTATTATATCAATACTTGGCCCATGGCAGACACTTGCTCCATTTTTTGGACCTGTCATAAAGCAACCTAAATATGTTTCTAGGCACCCATTAACCTCTGATTGCCCATCCATCCGATTGTGGGTGATAGGCAATACTATGGCCTAACATGGTGTCTAGCAAGCGAAAAGGCACAATCCAAAAGTGGCTTAACAAAATATTGTCTATATTGAAGACAACTGCTTTTGTTATGTGATGAAAGCACAACACCATGTTCAGGAAGGCTAATGCAACCTGTTGCGTTGTGAAAGGGCAGGCATTTAAGAGCAATGAAATGAGCACCCTTGCTAAGTTGGTCAACTAACACCAGGATGGAATAGAAGCCTCCTGAACTCAGTAACCCCTCAATAAAACTATAGAAGTCCTCCTAAATTTGATTGGGAACAAAGAGAGGTTGAAGAAGACCTGGAGGATCCAAGGCTTCATATTTGAACTGCTGACAGCTGGAACATTGTACCACAAGTAACTTCACATCCCACTTTATACCCAACCAATAAACATCTTGTTCTAATTGCTTTCGTGTTCTTATGAACCCAGAATGGCCCCCGACCTTTCCATTACGTTTTTATCATATTTATGTAGAAGAAGGGGAATAAGTGATGAATTCTTGGCCACGACTAGTGTGCCCTTATACAGTAAATGTCGCTACAGCAAAGTATAAGGTTGCACAGCAGAATTGTCTCGCTGCAACTCAAAATACATGTTTGGCTCAATTTTTGATCACCTAGCACCTTCGCATCAATCTGTCCAATTTCCAACAAGCGAGGAACACTAATGGCTACAAGAGAGAGCATCTGCTACACAATTATCTCGACCTAGATCATAACTGACTACAAAAACAAACCCAAGTATCTTTAACAACCACTTTTGGTACTCAGGTTGAATCACCCACAGCTTCACCAAGAACTTCAAGCTGCATTGGTCAGCATGGATGATAAGCTTCTGGTCCAACAAATAGTACCACCATTTTTTAATAGCAAGGACTATATAGCCGTCAACATGCACTCATAGACTGGTTTCAACCAGTTCATGGTAAGGTATCATTCTATGATTCTGCATAAGCACCATAATGAGTTCGTAAAAAGAATCATTTATCTCTTGTCTCTAACAAAAGGTTGTGAAAAATCAGGATCCACTAGTATTAGAAGAGAGGTTATAACTCGTTTCAATGCGAAGAAGGGTTGGTCAGCCTTGGCATTCCAGTGGAATGAATCCTTCTTAAGCTGCTAAATGAGTGGCAAAGATAATGTTCCATAACCCTTCAGAGATCTTCTATAATAGCCTCTAAGGCCCAAGAAGACTCAAAGTTCACAACTGATTGTGGAAGTCAGTTGTTTAAGCATAGCCACTATATTACTGCGTCAGTTGAAATCCTTCTATGAACACCCAACACCCAAAGTATTGCCACTATCGTACTGGCAAAAGACACTTTTTGACGTTAATATGCAAGCTATTCCTTTCTTGTGCTGTGAAACCCAGCTGCAAATGTTCCTCATATGCCACCAAATCTCTATTGCAAATCCTTACGTCGTCAAAGAAAATCAAAACAAACTTTGTAAATAAGCACAAAACGCTTGGTTCATTAGGGACTAGAATGGAGCTGGGGCATGGGTGAGAACAAACAGCATCACCAAAAACTCATACTGTCCCTCATGCGTGCAAATGCGGTCTTCGGCAAATCCTTTATCTTCACTCGAATCTAACAATAGCTAGACTTCATGTCCAACTTGAAAACACCATGGCCCTATGTAATTCGTTCAACAGTTCATTGATCACCAGACTAGAGAACCGATCAAAGTACTATCACTTCATTGAGCGTGTGATAATCCACACAAAACCACTAGCTATCGTTTTTTTTTCTTGAGCAATAAAATAGCACTTGAGAATTGAGAACAAGTTGCACTAGGTTGGATTATCCCTACTGCACAAAATTCTTGCATAAGACCCTCGATCTCTTTTTTTTTTTTTTTTTTTTTTTTAAGTGTGGATATTTGAATGGTTGGACATTCACCGGCACAGTTCCAAAATTGCAAGCAGATAGCATTATCTATATCACAAATAGATAAGGGGCCAAAGACGCCCAAAAATTGTTTAATTAGCCAATTCTTCAATTCAACAAATAGGAGTTGCCTAAGCCTAATTGCAGTCCATACTCTCTTGTTACAAGCACAAAGTTCTACCAGCACACTAAGCCCGAGATAGTTGATCTCCTTGAACATAAACTTCAATGAAATGCCCCTCGTACTCAAAATAGGGTCACCTTGAAGCATGACGATCAACTCTTCCCCATGGAAAGCACATTAACAACAGTCGCCAATCACCTACATAACCCCTAAAGTCTCCAACTAATTCATTCCAAAAATCAAATCAGCGCCACCCAATTTTAATGGGAGAAAATCCTCCTCAATTAGAAGACCCCGCAATTCCAAAAGCACGTCTTGACTAATACCTTTACCACAAACAGCTACAGTAGTTCCCATAACCACGTTATAGTTCGTCATAGTTGTTATTGGTAAGCACAGCTCGTCAACCAAACCTCCGCCACAATGTTGTGTGTGGCTCCACTATTGACCAAAACGGTAACATCCCTCCATGGTATAAAAATTAGACGAATTTCGTCGAAGTTAGCCGAATTAATTAGGTAATTTGAACAATCGAAACGAAGTTCACTTGTAATTATAAAATTACAAAATTTTGTCGAAATCTTCGAAAAAATCAGCGAAGTTCACTTAAAATCGAAGTTTTGAATATTTTTGTGGAAAAAAATGTGTAAAAGTCGTAAAAAGGAGCATTTTTTATAAAAGAATTTATATAGTATACAAAGATTCTTCCGTATAATTATAAAGAATATACAAAAAATCATTCTCTATAAATGAAGAAGATTTAAGGCGATATGTAAAATTGACGAGTGGCTATCCAAGAGATGATAGAGAGGAGAGAAAAGTGAAAAATAAGCTAAAAGCCTAAGAGAATAACGATAAATGAAAATTATGGTTTATATAAAAATTTGACGATAAATTTCTTTTTGTTTTTATCTTTTTTTTAATAGTTTTAAGTTAACAAGCATGATGTGCATTAGCACTTTTAATGTTAACATATACGTATTTGGAACCATTATATGTATAATGTATTTATTGTGTTTGTTTTCGACATTTTTAATAGAAATTGTGCATATTTTAACATTTATATAATATTATTTTGAATTTTTCCAAGTTAAAAAATTTTTACAAAAATTCTTTCGAATTCTTCGAATTAATTCTAATTTTCAAATGTCGAAGTTTGGGACGAAATCGAATTTTCATTCCTTGCATCCCTCAATCCCACTATTCCACACAACTTCATCGTTCTTGGCGTAATAAGACCCAGCACTGCACTGATCAAGAGTTTCACAGCTTTTGTGAGTAACTCCAAAGGATCTGAGTAGTCATCCAACCTGGCAACAAGCATCTCTTACTTAATTTCCTCTTCCACCAATGTCAACTGATTATCCTCATTGACCATGAGAAACCGTATCTCCTTCTTACAACAAGGCACATGGTTGTATTTTTCTTCACAATGGAAGCAAAGGCCCTTCGCTCCACGATTTTGAAAATTCGAGGGTGTTAGCATTAATTCTTTCCTTCAAAATGGCCAATTACAATAGGATGGGAGTCACAGCCATGTAACACAATAGTGATCGGGTGTGCTCATGGGTAGGTTTAAAAACCCTAGTGGATGATGAATCTTTGAGAGATCTAAGGGCCTGGTTTTTCTCCTCTATCAATTGGGCAATGGGCTTTGAAACTCTAAGTACAACCCAAATTTCATGTTTCAACCCCTTAATGAATGTACACTCAATCCTTCATTCGGAAGACCGATCATAGAAGCCAACATCATCTCATATTGTAGTCAATATTCTGCAAAGAAACTACTCAGTCGAATGTCCAAGAAACTACTCAGGCGAATGACTTGAAGCTTGAGCTTGATCAAACTGGTGTATAGAAAGCATGCATCTCTCCATCACAACCATGTCAATGCATCTTCTTCTTTAAAACTCACTCTAACACCCACCAACTTCTCCATATCCCATCTAATTCATGTCAAAAAAATAACTCTCCTATAAAGATCTATCCCTATGGATTATGACTGTGATGAATAGCCGTCTTTATCCAATGCGTTCCTCACCATCCTTCACTCCCGATGGAGTCACCTCTATTAGTTGAAGGAAAATGAGATTGTCATTCTCCATGTTCTTCGGCCAATAATGACAATTTACAATCTACATCTCTATTCGTTATTGCAACATGTCCCTCTATTGAACTTGATTCAGCTTCAATTATCTTTAATTTCCCTTTGGCCATTGCATTGAACAATAACTGGATCAAATCTAGTCATTTCTTCCAACAATTGCATCATCTTCAACATGTTTTGCATCATCAATTTGATCATCTGCTTCAATTCTAGTAGTTGTTGATGCTCAATCTTCATGCCTTCCATCTCCTTCTCCACTAATTCTAATTGAATACTGTTAACCTTTGGAGGCATTGGATTGAATTTTGCTCTAACAACAATTGACGGAATCAGAAAGAATTGAGCAGAAGAAGAGAAGAATCTTTTTTTTTGGGACTAATGGAATAGAGGACTTATTAATTGAATGAAAAGAACTATTGGCCTTTTAGAGAGGGCTAAATCTCTCAATTCAAAAAAACTACCTCTATGCTTGTCTATACTTTAAATTTGTGTATTATTGCGAGATCGTTTTTCTCATCCCCAAGGCTCAACATATCTAGTTGTACTCGTTGTATGGTTGTAGCTCTTCATGATTGTTATTAATCAAGTTTTTTCTTCTAAAAATAAAGATCCCCAACTTATTTTTAGATTTAACACTTATACAAGCCATATCTCATTCTGGTTTATAGCAATTAGAAACTTGGGACTACTTAAACCTTTATCCAAAGATTTCAAACCTTAATTAATGCCAATTTAAACGTGAATCCTAATCAAGTGAGCATTCAAACAAATCTAACCCCTATTGTCAAATCAAATAGTGTTTCAGTTTAAATTCTTTTTGCTATCTAATAAAAGGTAAATTTAGAACTTTCTAAAATCACACAAGTCAAATTCAAAATCTCAAAAAGTACAGAATTGGAATCCCAGTCTTAGCATCTTGTGGTTCCAAAGAATCCAGCAACAAGTCAAACCATACTAAGTCATTTCAAAAGCAAATTTGACCCAAGCATTGTACAGTGAGTTACGTTCATTAGTCAAAGTTCCTACAGAGGGAGAGCCCTTACAATGTTTGTAAGTTGTTCACTAATGTAGGTCATTGACCTCAGCATGGCATCAAGTGTGTCTCTTGAAAGCTGAAACTTAACCTCCATTTCTCCTGAAGGAGACTTGGAATAATCTTGCAGCTGAAAAATATCACCAATTAACATAGTTAATAGCAAACAATCAGCAACATAAGCAGTAAAAATATCTCCTGAAGGGACCTTTATCCTTAATATATTTCAAACCCTAGATAGAGCTAACTTTGGGAATATTGATGAAAGACTAATGTTTCAAAGAAAAATGAATGAATAAATTATAACAGTGTTTGAAGTGAGTACTCCTTCAGCGTTATTCGATGAATACCATTTGTTCAGCAATTATTGACTATACCATCAGAAATGCACTCAAGGAGACTACTCCAGATAAACACAATAGAGATACAATCTGCCAAATCGTCACATCTGCTTGCATATAAGATCTATGCTTGCACATAAACCAAGAAGAATCTTTTTTATCAAGCACCCAGGTCCTTTTTGTTTATGCACAAAGGACAGTCAGTGAAATAAATAAGACTTTCTGAGACAGTATACCAAATGAGGTTTCCTATAGAAAACCAACAAGGCAACAAATAAATTGTGTGGTAACAAAAATAATTGACTTGGCCACAAAAATCTGTGAAATTTGCTTATAGAAAACCAAAATAAAATGCATACTGACAGAAACTACTGACAAAAAAAAAACCAGAATTGGCCACAAAAAATCAACATCTTCATTTTTGTGTTAGTGCGGATCAATTCTCGTGCTGCAATAACATGGGCATGAGGCATCCCTAGGGTTAGTATACAGGCAACCATGATATGACTTGTACAGTCCACCTACTGTTGCTTCAATAATTTCATATAACCAAATGTTTCAAATCAAACAAAGTCTTACCGGCCAAATGGAAGTTGCAAGAAGAAAATGAATTCAAACCTAGACTTGCGTACCTTCAGACTGATTGCAGCTACCCTGTGATCTGGTTTTGAGTCGTGATTCTCTACAGTCCAAGTCATTGATTTCAGGCACGGCAAAATTCCCTGTATTCATAAGGAAATACTTAAAAAGATAAATAATAGATATGAAAGAACCAATCAAAAACGTCATCCCGTTTCAATTTTTTTATAATTCATTTCAAACTGCAGGTTTATCCATTTTTTATGTCAATTCAAAATCAAAAATTAACTTATTTCATAATTTTCATTGGTTACACAATGATTGCATACAGATTGATGACATACAAACTTCTAGCATCGAACTCCAGAATTCATCTTTCAATGATTGGGGCTCAAGAAAAAGAAAAAAAGAAAGAAAGAAAAGAAAAGAAAAGAAAAACTACCTTTAATAAATCAAATATCAAAATTAAAAGTTCGAGTTCTTATCGCTAATGAATGTTATTTTCACATGTTTTAAATATATTTAAAAAATTAATATATAAATAAAAACCAAGAAATTTGAAAAATCAAAATAAAAATAAGAAGTGTAGCAAGTCCTTTAACCAAAATATGTGTACAAGCACATGGTAAATTTGTTGATATCAAATGCTGCTTGCACTCATTTTTGTTAGTTCTTGCTTATTTTCCACCATTGTACTTCCAAGCAAATAATTTAGCTCTTACTATCTAATTTTTATCTTAAAGGAAGGCCATGGAAGGCATTATTGTTAAGTAGTGGTTTGATATGCATTGTTAGATCTCTACTTATCAGTTATAGCTTTTGAATTCAATAGTTTCTAGCATTGTATCAGAGCCTTGATTTCGTTGGCATTTGTATGTTCCCCATTTGCATCTCTTCTTTCTTTTGGCACTCCAAGTGCCAGATGAGGTTACACATGACAGAGGGTGTGAACTAGCAGCTTGATAAGCATTACTGGGCCTTCACTCATAACTTATGGCTTTTGGGTTGAGTAGTTTTTGATATTGATTTAATTTGAGGGAAGTTTAAGAGCAATCTATTTGATAGAAGACAGAACAATCATTGTCAAGATCACAATTTTCATATGTAGGATCATTGATCCTATGGCCTTAGAATTCCTCATCAATCCAAGTCGCATATGAGGGATACGGCCAATGTAAGAACATTACAAGATCAGGATCAAGATAGTTCACAATCAAAATCCAGATTGTAGGATTCTTTAGGTGGTGTTGCTATCTCAAAACCTCTAAAAGTAGTAGAGGTTAAAAAATGATTTTACAATTGAATATTTTTTATATTTTCTACCTCATATTGAAGTTGGATATAACCCCTACAAGAATAAGCAAAAAAGTTGACTTATTTTATTAGCTAAAATTGTATTTTAAATAAAGGTCCATTTTGAAGTAGAATTAGAGGTTAAACGGATTTAACAAAAAGTACCCTCAGAATCTTGACAGTAGATTAATCTCACCAATTCAGGACCAAATTTCACAAGAAGCCCAAACAGGTTTGCACACACATATCTAACTCATCCGAGTATAAGTTTTTACTCTCTAGGTTTTCTTGCCTTATATATATAGGTTTTCTTGCCTTATGTTAGTTTCTTCATTGTCTTCTCTACATATTAAACTCCCCCTTTTTTGCTTCACTAATTCTTCTTTTGTGAATTGTTACTATTATATTTCATCATATACCCCCTTTTTTTCTCTCTATTTTGAGTTTATTCTCTCTAGTTCTTCCTGCATTTCTGTTTTTCTTTTCTTCTGTAGTCTTCTCCGTTCCTTCTCTCCTCTTTTCTTTAGTAGTTTCTCCTCCTTCCTTCTCTCCCTTACTTGCCCCACTACACTTATTCTTCTTGTTATCATTTCCATTTATTTTCTTCTCTTATTTTTTTTTCTAAATTACTAATTTTTTGTTGCTAAATTTGGCTTCCAAGAAGCAGCATAGCAAAACGCATGTTTCTTTTTTCTCTTTCTGGGATTTTTTCCTCTTGTCATCTTTCTCTTTCTTTGTTTCTTTCGTCAAAAGTTTCGTAGACTGTTATTTGTTACTAAGGATAAATGGAATAACTTTATCAGATAAGTAAATTGACCAACAAGCATAAACTATCAACTTGTGCCCAAATTTTTAAATCAATTTTAAAAAGCTTTCTGCATTATCACATATTTGGTAATTCTACTTCTCAAAAGTGCATGGATATTCAATTATTTACAGTACAGGCTTATACTGCCATACATCAAACCAATAATCATGGCTTATTTTGGGGAAAAACATCAGGCCTCCACATTAAATAAACATGACAGGCATTGAATATGCATGCGCAAAAAAAGAAAAAAAAAAAAAAAAAAAAGAAAACCAGCTATTCAGAAGTTGCTCATACAGGTGCCAAACACCAGTTTAGTACTGTGCATTATCGTTTTAGATATAAATTCCTCTATTTTATGATGTGTAAACCCCCTCGGAACCCCCTCGGCTAACCCCATGTAAAATCCTGATATTAACAAACAACCTTAATTTGAAACCTTCAGTTGGATAGACTACAAGAATTATCTAGTGTCCAAGATGAAGAACATACCCATTACAAAAAAGCAATTGCCAACTATTATCTCCAAGAAATCAAGAAAAGGAAAGAAACATAATGTATGTTATTGCCAATAGGTAACCATATCTTGATACCGATTGCAGGAATATTAGTGTAAAAATCTTCAAGATAAGTATTTCCTCACCAGATTACGAGTGCCACATTCAGATTGTGAAAGAGAAATGGGTGTGGAATGTGATACACTTGTATCAGCAATATTTGTGGCAGAACAAACAACAGCGTTATGAATAGGATGAGCGGTAGGATCATCATATCGAGGCCACATTAATGAAGACATTTCTGCTGCAGAATATGCAAAAGATGTTGACACACTAGCTTTAACTGGGTATGAAACCTTTATTCTTTGCCTCATAGGCTGCAAAAGAGAGTAGGATGAATATTAGAAGAGCAAAATGAAAAATAAATGCCTTTACAATCCAATACATTATTGTGAAAAACCCATCAATAGTTGGATCATGTTGATAATTACAATGAGTCAGTGACTTACTTTAGGTATAAGGGGTTTCAATAAATGCACTTCAAAGTAGATAAAGGCATGGAATGAATTTTAACTAAGTTCTTCAAATTTCAATCAAATCTCTTTTATTAATCTTTCAATCATTAAAGAACAATTTTATGTGCATTGGATTAAAACTAAAGAATCACGAAAAGAAGAAAGATAAATAAATTTACAAAAACCTAAAGAAGGCATGTATACTTATGTTATTTCATGTGTGAGAATAAAAGTCAAAATAGTTTGTTACTCATGCAATTTGCATCAAACAATAGTATATGATAGAGAGGTTATAAATCTTATTCCAAACCATAATATTTTGTAATTTAGAAAGCTCCAAGTATATAATTATGTTGTTCAGCATGTATAAAAGTAACATAAACCTTCACAACCATTAAATAGAATGTTTTACAAAAATTCTCCAAGTCAAATTCTTGTGCATGACGAATCAGACTCCCTATGAAAAGTGAATTTTAAGGGACTGAAGCTTAGGGTAAACTTGAATTTTCTATCATTGATTAAAATGCACAACACGCACTTAAAGCATTGAGGGGCCCTAGTGCCTCAAGCATAAGGCAAAAGACACGAGGTGAGAGGCATGCCTCAATAAAGTGAGAAGCACAAAACATATATATTCATTGTCACAATTTTGGCAAAAGCATCTTTAGCATCATATATTGAACGGTTCATAGCTATAGTAATGGTTTTCTTTCATAGTTGGAATTAGCATTACTATTTATTTTTGATACTTTTTGTTCTTTTTTTTTTTGGTTATTATTGAAATTGAATTGAAGCGAGAAACATAAAAGAGAAGAACAAGTTGCAGTAATGGTGCCTTTATAACCACTAGAACATGTAGTCATAAAAGCAAAACACAATTTCTCTTAAATGTTTCATATTCTTAATTATGCATTATGTATTTTTAGAAGAAACTAGATATTATATATTAATAAGGATAAAAGTATGCCAGATAAGCTATCTGAATAGAGGAGTACAAAGACTATAAAATATTGTGTCAATTGCACAACCTATCCTCAAATTTGTATCCTCGACCTAAGCTAGAGTTGGAGATCCATGTAGAGAACAAAATTATGTATTATATATATTTATTCAACAAAAGGTAAACAATACAATATTTCTTTAAAGGCTAAATAGTTTTTTTCTTTTAAATAAGCGTGGCAAGGACGAAACCATACTAAAAGTTGCATCAAGGCACACAATGGGCACACCTAAAATGGTGCAGCTCGCTTGTCAAATATTGAGGTCCAATACATGGCCTCAAAGTGCACTTGAGGCATACCCTTGAGCATGGAACGAAAATTCAACTACGACTCAAACTTCAACATTTGAAAATCAGAATTAATTCGAAAAGTTCAAGAAATTCAAGAAAATTTTTGTAAAAAAATATCAACTTAGAGAAGTTCAAAAAATTCTATGTAAATGTTAAAATATGCATAATTTCTATAAAAAAAAATGATGAAAACAAATCTAAATCAATATATAAAAGTATAAATATAATAGTTTCAAACATGTATTTTAACATTAACAATAGTTCATATCCATCATACATGTTAAGAATTTTATATTATTTACTTGTCTATTCCATGCATTTCACCCAAAATACATAAATCTTCAAATTTTTCACGAACTCCACCAAAGTTTTCAAAATTTTCATGAATTTCATCGATATCTTTGCCAAATTTCACCAAAATTCAACAAATTTTCATTCCTTGTTTGCTATTTTAGATTCTACCAAACTTAGCTAATTTTATTAATTTATTATATAAGTGTATTTTTACAATCTTGTTTTATAAGAGTTAAACTAAAAGAAAATAGCTTTAAAAGATCTTCAAAATTATTTTTAAGCTTTTATCTTATTTCAGCTTTGTTTATTTTTTTGTTTACTTTCCTATTTCCTTGGTAAAGCATGTAAAATGATTTATTGTTCGTTAACTTGCTAAATTTTAGAATGTTGTTATGTTAGTTGATGTAGTTAAAAATAATACATAATTATTAGTATTTCTAATTTTTTTATTGATAAAGTAGCTTTCTTTAATTTCAATGTTGAATTTCATCTAATTTTGTAGAATTTTTAATTGATTTTTTACATTTTTAAATTAAAATTTTAGATCATTGATTAGTTTCTATTTCAAAAAAAATAATTTAGATCATTGACAATTTCTTGAACTTTGTCGAACTATTTTAAGGAATTTTTGTAACTTCGATTTTATGTTCATTTCCCACTTCAATGATCAAAAAAGGGAAATAATTTGTAGAAGTTTGCCAAATTTCAGAGAATTTTCAAACCATGCCCTTGAGCTTGTTGTGACTACAATGATGTATGTACTATTATTTTTGAAGTTGTGCTACGAGGAAGAATACAAAGAAATTGATTATTGCAGTTGAAACCAATTTCTTACATAAGAGAATTCAATGCCATAGATATTAAGTTTTGTTGAAATAGATTAATCTTTTCAAGTGTTTTATGAAATTAATTTATAAAATCTATGATATGAAAATTAGCAGAATTAATTAGATAATTTGGACGATCAAAGTAAAATTTATTTATAATTGTAAAATTACAAAATTTAGTCGAAATCTTTAAAAAAAAATTGGCTAACTTCACCTCAAATCGAAGTTTTAAAAATTTTTGCAAAAGAGAAAAAAAAATGCATAAAATCCATAAAAGAAAGGCATTTTTTGTGAAGGATCTATGTTATGCACGGAGATTGGTCTGCATAATTGTAGAGATTGTAAAAAAAAAGATAATATTTTTCTATAAATGAAGATGATTAAAGGCGAGATTTGTGCAACTAATGAGTGGCTATCCAAAAGAAAGAAAAATGAGTTATAACATGAAGAAGAGACGATACAGAAGAAATAGAAAAGAAAAATACGTTGAGAGCCTAAGAGGAGAGGCGTTGAAAGAAAAACAAGAAAAAAGAGTCATTGAATGTAATCGATAAAGAAGATCCAATATAATTGCACTTGCAGTGACTAGCAAGCCAACAATCAATCAAGCTAGATTTATGTTTGAACAACCATTAGAGTTTGACGATATGTTTCTCTTTCTTTCTTTTTTTTATAACAGTAATAAGTTAACTTGTGTGATGTATATTAAATATTGTTAATGCTAAAATACATGTTCGAAACCATTATTTGTATACTTTTATATATAAAACGTATTTATTGATGTTTGGTTTTATCATTTTTAAGAGAAATTGCGCATATTTTAGTATTTACATAATATTTTTTAATCTTTTTAAATTGACAATTTTTTACAAAAATTCTTTCCTATTTCTCGAACCCTTCAAAATAATTTTAATTTTCAAATGTCAAAATTTGGAGCGAAGTCAAATTTTTATTCCTTGATAAAATCTATCGTTTGAATAACTCAAATTAATGTTTTCTAAAATTGGTTTAAACTTCTTTTTTATTCTAAAAGAAATAAGAGAAGAATGATAAGTGGCAACATAGATGGGGATCCAAAAATGTGTTAAAATTGGTTAGTTCCAGGTAAAGGCAGTGAAAAGTTTGTTAGTGGCATGTTAGAATGTCAACATAATTAACCCTAAACTTCAACCTTAAAGAATTCGAAGAAGTCCGAGAAGTCATGGAAAATTTTTGAAAAATTTGCCAACTTTTTTTTTGAACAGAAACTAGAAAGTATATTATATTAATATATAAGTGAGCACATTGTCGGATGAGAAATCCAACACAAAAGCAAAAAACACTGATTACAATGATTACAATGATTGTAGAATGTTTCCCCCATTCCTCAACCATTCCCCAAAAGACAATCCCAGCGAGAGATTTGACGTCGATATCCACAAGGCAAACAATGTGTTGGATCTCTCCCATATCATGTGGATTTCCTTCTTCTTTTCCTTGAACATCCTAGCGTTTCTCTCCTCCCACACCGTGTACCATATTGCTGCCATGA
>JAJIYU010002338.1:0-30847 GCA_030144865.1 Tinospora cordifolia
AACACTCAAGAACACTCAAGAATAGTTCAAGATCACTCAAGAACTAAGGGGATTGCCAAGAAGAAGGCTAGAAGGATTCAAGAGGGACTAGTATGCTCTTGAATTGGGATGAATAAAATTGTGAGCATGGGGGTCCTTTAAATAGGCTTCAAACTAGTGTAAAATAGCAAGTTTTTTGGTGGAAAAATTAAAATTTTCGTGCCCCCCAAGCATAGGAAATTAGAAGGTATTTTTTTTGGAGTTTAGAAACATGTTTTTCGGATTTTTTTTTCTGATTTATTCAGATTTTTAATCAGATTTTCGATTATTTATCAGAGTAGTTTAATCGCAGCCGTCGAATGTTCCTCGATCGTATCCACAGATCACAATTCATTTTTTCGCGGATGGATTCTCGACCGTTAGATAAAGCAGGTTTGATCTCAGGCGTTGGATTATCTTCGAACGCATCAACAAGATCACGAAAACGGATGGATTAGATCGTGGCCGTCGGATGTGCATCAATCGCAGCACCTTTCGCGATCAATCGAAAACGAGTCGACTCATGTCCCTTCGATCTTCCTCGAACGCAGTATTATTTTCGCGATCGATGGAACGCGACTATCTGGACCGTCAGATGATCATCGAACACTGTGTGCGGATTGGGTTTGCGATCAACGAAATGAATCACGTCCGTTCGATTAAACTTGATCGTTTCTAGACCGTCCGATTCGCCTCGATCGCAGTGTGTTTGCGATATCCGATTCCGATTTTGATCCAAGCCGTTGAATTTGGATGATCGATTCGTGGCTGTTGGATCTACGTGATTCGGTGCTCCTGAACGTCGTTTAGGGCTTTGATCTTATTCGTTGGATCGGACAGATCGAGTTTGGACCGTTGGATTGTGTTTCTAATTACAAAAAATCAGTTTCTAGGTTTCTTTTATCCGAAAATTGCTAATTATCAACCCAATTTCATTTTCTAATTTGTGTAAACATTGATTCTTGCTCAAATCATGCTATTTTAAGGATTTACTATTATTTTTCCCTTTCTAATTTATTTAATATTGTATTTATTAGACATTTTTCCATATTTTTAATAATTGAATAATTTGTATTTTCTATTTCCATGTATTATCTTTTGTTTATTCATTTATTTATTTCATATTTCATTTTTAGATAATAAATTATGTAATTATATACCATAATGTTTTATTTATTTTTAATAAATACATTTATTTAATTATATGAATCTTTATATGTACATATCCCCATAATATGTAGTATCCACATTTTTTTTGTGCTACTATATACTTTCTTCATACCTATTTTTTATTTATTTCTTAAGCAACTCCTTAAATTTCATAATTAATTCCACTAAAATTGTAATTTTCATTTGATTATCCTAATTTTTATTATATCTTCAATATAAATTATTTTTCATGTGCCAACCCACCATTTGCACCCAAAATTTCTTAAAATCTTTGAAATTAATCTATTTGACATATTTTATTTATTTTCCTCAAACTTATTTATCTTTAATTATTTGACAAAATTTTGGGGTATTACACATTCCCTGAGGATGATATCCAGCTATTTATTGTGT
Organism: Tinospora cordifolia; assembly: GCA_030144865.1. Lineage (NCBI taxonomy): Eukaryota > Viridiplantae > Streptophyta > Magnoliopsida > Ranunculales > Menispermaceae > Tinospora > Tinospora cordifolia. The sequence continues at coordinate 1,582 of JAJIYU010002338.1, forward strand.
ATCACTATTGTAATCCTATGCACTTGCAGTGATCCCAACATTGGACAAGGTTTACATAGAGTTTCAATGGATAAATTTTGGGAAGTTGGAGTTGATTTCTTTGTGGAACCTTTCTAATTCACTGTGTTTTCTTGTTTCCCACGCACAAACATTAGTAAGTTTTGATTTTAGACGTTTCTAATATGTTAGAAGTTTCCCACAATGGTTTGACAACTTTCTAATTTGTTTTTGTGCAACTTTTACTAGTATTGTCGTAGTAATGAGAACTATACTTCTATTTCATCTTTCTTAGCAACCAACATATTACTGCGGTGGGGAATTCTTTACTGCAGTAACTAGAGCACTATTGTGTTTTTTAGGTAGTGTTTCGCTACTGTGGTAGTCATTCTCATTGCCATGGTAACCAGTGGACATCTTCTGTATTGTGTTTTCTTTTTCACTCTGATTCATCGTATTTTGACTTGTACTTCTCTTGCACATAATTTCCATGTATTTCCTACGATTATTTTACTCAAATATTTTTCTTAAAATTTTATTTATCAAATTTTCATACAAATTTTGGGGTGACACAACATTCCCCCCTTAAAGAAATTTTGTTCTCAAAATTTGCAGTTACCCATTTGGAGATCTTCTAGTCATGGATTCCTAGTGAAGAGGTCTGGGTATTTGGTTTCCATCTCGCTTTCCAATTGCCAAGTTGCCTCTTCCACTCCATGATGTCTCTAGAGAATCTTGACTAAGGGGATGTTTTTCATTATCAAGCTTTGTACCTTGCAGTCTAGGATACTGATTACCACTTTTTCATAAGTGGCATCATCTTGCCAATAGATTATGTGTGATGGGTCTGGCTCATATTTTCTCAGCATCGATATATGGCAAACATTGTGAACTGATGACATTTTGCGTGGTAGATCTAACTCGTAGGCGCATTCACCAATTCTTCTAAGTATCTCGAATGAATCGACGAATCTAGGTGATAATTTTCTTTTATATCCAAACCACTTGATTCCTTTCTGAGGACTAATCATTATGAATACTTTATCATCCATTTGAAACTCCAAAGGTCTTTTCCTCTTATCTGCAAAACTCTTTCATTTACTTTTTGCTATGACCAATCTCTTCTATATCTGTTTGACTTGATTATTCATTTCTTGCACCAAGTTTGGCCCTATAAGCAAATGGTCTTCAAGTTTTGCCCAAAATATTGGTGATCTGCAAGTTTTCCTTTAAGAGCTTCATAAGGAGCCATCTTCATGCTTGCTTGATAAATGGTATTATATGCAAACTCTACTAGGTGTAGGTACTTGCTCTAGTTGCCCTTGAAATCGAAGACACAAGATCTTAACATATCTTTTAGCATCTGAATGACTCTCTCAGATTGTCCATCTATCTATGGATGAAAAGTCATGCTTAAGGTAACTTAGTACCCAACTCCTTTTGTAGGCTCAGCAAGAAGTGCAACGTGAATCGAGAATCTCTATCTGACACTATGGTCTTAGGCACACCATGTAATCTTACTATTTCTTTCACATAGAATTCCACTTTAATGAGACGATCCACAATCACCAACACGACATCTTCTCCTTTTTGATTCTAGGGTAACCTATTGATAAAGTCCATAGCAATGTCATCCTATTTTCATTTTGGGATTGGGAGTAGTTGTAACAATCCGACGGGCATTCTATGCACTACCTTCACTTGCTGGCAAGTGAGACACTTAGAGACATCTTATCACTATCTAGATGCATTAAATATTTAGTCTGATGGGCTTCGTCCAATATGACCTTTATGTTCTATTTACTATATGGAAGACAAATTCTATCTCCAAGTCTCAATGCTCCTTAGGCATCGATTCTAAAGTCAGTGTGTTTGGCCCTTTGTGACTCCTTCGATCAGAGACAGGATCCACTCATCTTGCCTTTGACCTTCTTTGATCTGATGCAGGAGGTCAGGTTGTAAGTCATGTTATATAGGTATGCTTGCTTCTTGTTTGAGGTCACATCCAAGTCATAATCCTCTATTAGTTGGTACATTTGACCCTTTTTCTCATCTTGTTTGTTAAATTTTCTATGCAAGGCATTTGCCACTATATTGACCTTCCTTGGATGGTAATGTAATTGAAAATCGTAGTCCTTAAGAAATTTCATCCATCTCTGCTACCTGAGATTTAACTCTTATGGGAGTAGATATATTTCATACTCTTGTGATATGAAAAAAGATAGAATCTTTCACCATAAAGGTAGTATCTCTAAAATTTTCAGGGCAAATACGATGGCCACTAGTTCTAGATTGTGTGTTGGATAATTTTGTTTATAGATCTGAAGTTGTCGCGAGGCATAAGCAACGACCTTTTCTTCTTGCATCAACACTGCACCCAAATCCATTCTATGAAGCATCAGTATATAAAACATATCTAACACCATGTGTAGGAGTAACTAAGATGGGGGCCGAAGTCAATCTTTTTTTTAATTCTTAGAATGATTGCTCATATTTCTCATCCCAATTGTATTTGACTCCCTTTTGGGTTAAGTTTGGTCATGGTTTCGACTAACTTTGAGAAATCTTGGATGAATCTCCATTAATATCTTCTATTGATACTACATTGCCAAAGAATTTGACCATTTTCATCCTGAATTAGCACTTATGGAATTTGGCATATGATTGGTTCTCTTAAGTGTGTCCAATACAATCATTAGGTGTTCTATGTGTTCAGCTTCCATCTTAGAGTAAATTAGGATGTCATCTATAAACACTACTACAAATTGGTCAAGGTATTGTCTAAACACACAGTTCATCAGATCCATAAATAATGATGCATTAGTTAAACCAAATGGCATCACTGTGAGCTCAAAATGTTTACACCAAGTCTTAAAAGTTGTCTTATGTATGTCTGATTCTCGAACCTCAACTAATGATATTCTATCCTAAGGCCACTTTTGGAGAAATGAGTGGTTCCTCTATTGATCGAATGGGTCATTTATCCTTGGTGAGGAAAACTTATTTTTAATTACCACTGGATTTAATTTCCAATAGTCAAGACACAACCATCTTGCCCCCCTCCTTTTGTAACTCAATCAGATCTACTAGTGTCATTCTATATGGAGGAATGGTTAAGGGATTAGTTCTAATACAAACTTCAATCTTGAATTCTATTTCTCTATTCGATGGTAGTCTTGATTTGGAAATACATCTTTTGTAACATTAATTTCACTGTTTTCTCAAAATTTATTCAAATTATTTTGTTTAAATTTAATCATCCAATAATTGTGTCAAAATTTTAGGGTATTATAACTCACCCACCCCCCCAAAAAAAATTTCTTCCTAAGGGTTCCTTTAATGTACTACTACTATTGCAGCTGAGGAGCTTGAGTCTTGGTTTGGCAAAACATAGCTATGTGTCCCCTCTGTGTGTAATGACAACATAGCCCTAATCTTTTCGACTAATCCCTCAACTCCTTTCTATTGTCATTAGGTTGGGTCTGGGAGTTCTGCTATTCTTCGAGTTTCCCATTACCCTTATCCTAACATGCATTCTATTTCTTGTTTCCTTTCTCCTCCTTTTGATCACCTTGTGATCTCTTGTTTCAATTCTTCAAGGATCATTCAAAATTTTTGTTTCTTTTAATCAGTTGTGCCCTAATTACAATCCCCTTGGGTGTAGTCCTCTTCAGAGGAACGACTAGGTCTTGGATTTCCATTCTTATTTTATTTGATAACATAATCTGATGATCCTGGGCAATGGTTGTACTCGAAGTAGAGTCTTCATTACTTGCTCGATGACCTGTGAAGTGATCTCTGCCAGCATCTCTTATGACAAAACTACTCCAACGGGAGTTGTTGTTGCCACGAGTGCCCCTTGATCCCTTTGTCTTGACTAATCAATGTTTTCCGCCCTTGTCTCATTTTCGTGAGTTGTTTCCATTATACAAATTGAAAGCCATTTTAGCATCTAATAAGGTATCATAATGGAGAATGATTATCTCAATCAGGGTGTATAGCACCCATCTTTTTGTATCCTCAAGATACAACATGCTTTTCCAGACTTGTGATAACATGTAATACCCCAAAGATTGTACAAAATTTAATAACTAAATTTAACACAAATCTTTCTAATGCAACAAATGTTGGACATTCGATGAAATCATGGTATGTAAGCCATATAATCAATGAACAAAAAGACTAGCAAGTCTGAAAGAAACACAACAAAATGAAAGAACACAACAACCATTGACTACCGTGGTAGTGAAGCAATGTCCATGGACTACCACGGTAGCTTACTACGATAGTGCAAGCAAAACCCAGAAACTGACATGGTTTTGGTTGCCACAGTAGAGAACTGGGCTATCATGATAATGCATGGAATATATATGTCGAATGTGCGTGAAAACCCTACTTTGAATTGTTTCATACTATAGTCCGCAAACCCTCCCAAAACTGAAACTAGCATCGTTTGTGACACTTCTCCTCTTCCCATACACACTTGAAGTCAGCTTTGATCCATCCCATTCTTTTCCTAACCATCACACAAGCCAAGCAGGAAGAATTGCACAGATAAAATACCACAGTCCTATTGTAAAGCCATAGAAATGTGATAGAACGCGTTACAAGGTAGGAACCAACTAGTAGAAGATTATCCAAGTTCCATATTGTGTTCTATTGTGAATAGAATTGACTATGATGGTTTCTAAAACACCATTGTACTCTCTACAACATAACAGAAACCTAAGGCATCCAAAGCATTTTCTTGAGACCGACAAGTGAGGCGAACAAAGGAAGAAACATAAAATAGCAAGGTATAATGTCTTTCTGTTCTATATAATTCGTGTTTTTAGGTCTACAGTCCAATGCAATGAGGCCCCATGCACAAGAAAAATGAGAGAAATGCAAATAAGAATGTAGTTTTTTGGAAGTCACATGATTGCCACGGTAGCGCACTGTCCACACAAAACCATACCTTGATTATCGCGGTAACGTGAAGCCCTACTGTAGTAACGACATAAAATTTTTCCCAGAACATAGACTATCGTGGTAGTGTGATTAACCCTCTCTAGTTATCGTGATAACCTATCGTAGTAACACGATTGAAGTCCCATTTTTATTTTTTCATGCATAGACTTTGATTATAGTGATGTTTCCATATACTACTGCAATACACTAGAGCAAACTAGACGAATATATGCCTGTTATAACGTTTTGAGACACCATATACCTTATAGGTTAGAGAATCATTGAATTATGATTTAAAAACACTAGAAAGGCTTTGACATCTACGAAAAATGATGTATAATCCTTGAAGATTGAGGACTCAAGGGGATTTGAATACTAAAGTGAGGAAATGAATACCCTAAACTCTTAGTGTTATTTTGGTTTGAATGTGAAACATGATTGAATGTCTACTTGTATTGATTGTTTAGAAGCATGATCGGATGTGTGTGACACATATGGATGATTGATTGCCTTTAATGATGTGGATAGCATGTTGTACTAGCCATCAATGTCAATACTATTTGGAACATATGCCATGTATACCATGTGAGGAATAGCATGACTTGTGTGACCCTAAGCATGATGTACTATTGATTATTTACTTTTGGATATTGATACTGTGAACATGCTTTTGGCCACTAAATAAACATAATTAAGAGAGTTAACCATGTATCAGCGCGATGATGTGGATACTATGGTAGTAGTCTGGCATCATCATGGGTATTCCTAACCTAGGGTGGGTCTTGATACTACTATAGTAGTAATGAGATGGGACTAAGAATCAAATTGAGACTTCACTCCCTAAACTGATAATCGAGTTGGGACTTCACTCTTAAGATAGGGTTTTGAATAGGTAATTGGCTTTCGAGCATTCCTTCTAGTATTCTAAACCTAATGGGGAAAACCGAAAAAGGTCCTTTCGGTCTTTGCGTCAACCTAAACAATTAAACTGTATGAGACACCTAGTGCTTGATAAGTCTTTGAATGTTTTATGTTTTGAATTAAATAATACTCGAGATGTTTTGTGCATGATCTATTGGGTTCTTGAGCCCATTCACTAATTTCTTTTTAGGAAATCATTAAAGGCACCACCTGTACTAACAAGTAAAGAGGAATCGGTGGTAGTAGATGTCTGCTGCACTAACGAGGTTGCGTAAGATTAGAAAGATATGCCTACTTATCAGTTCTAAGGTATGGGTCCCACTCACATTCATTAAGTTCATTTATTTGTTGATGATCATTTATTTATTGGAGTCGGCCATGGGGCCAGACATTTAGTAGTTTGTGTGAACTTCGTCCATGAGGGCCAACATTTGATTGTTATTAATGGTAAGTCGATTATTTCATTCAGTTTATCATCCTAATATTGTTTTTACTCATGTTGTGAATTATTTTGTTGATGACTCTGATATATGGTGGGAGATGTGACTTGGCACAAATTCACCTGGAGGTGATTGAGATATAGTAATATCCTAGTTTCTGGATAGTGATATGTGGCTGAAGCAGGAGTGACTGCTCTCTAATGTGATTATGTCTTGAGTTGAGAGACAAATATGTTGATTGTGGTGAATGTGCAAGAATTCAATGGCCAAGGTGTTATAAAGTTGGTATTAGAGCTTAAGTTGTAGCTCGCGGGGAAAATATATTATTGTACTGACACCCAAGGGTGGCGTTAGAGCCTAGTTAGCAGAACTGCTAGGCAGAATGTCTAGAGTTAGACAGAGTTGACTTAGATGTGGAGTCCAGGGCTTGGAAAAGCAGCCCAAGAGTAAAGAGTGTTGAGTTTGGCATCAAGGTGGCGTCAGAGCTCTGTTAGTAGCATATTGTATGAATGTCAAATCCTAGATTTTAGAGTACTCGGCTAGAGTCTAAGGTTTACACAATGTATTGCCATTCTGAGTGAGGAACTGTGCAGTGAAAATGTTGGGTACATAGGTTTAGGAGAAGACCTTAGGTATGGATTAAGGTGTTGTTAAGATGATACAATGGATCATAAATAAAAACTTTTAGGGCATAGGTTAGAGACTAAAAACATGTGATAATGAAACACTTGTTTGGTCAGGACACGAGATCGGGAGGATTTTGTATCTCTGGTTTTTACGTGGTATGAGACGCATATGAATTCGTAGATATGGAGGAATCCTAGACTTAGAGATTGACTAGCCATGTTTGGTGACTTCGGAAGAACTTACTTCCCTATGCTTGGCTGGTATGGACGGTTAAGTATGGTGGGGCTGGGGAAACCTTAGCTGTCAAGACATTCGTGAAATTGTATAGGTGTAGTGAGATTTTTGGGTGAAAGTTTATGTCGTCGAGCAAGGATGGTATGAGACGTTCTAACGCGGGGGCATAAATGGAAGCTTAGAAATTTCTCTATACTAGCGTGGCATTGTGTGATTGTATGCTTAATTGTTTGCTTGCATGCATATCTGTATAAATATTTTGAAATATGCATAGCATGATCTCTGAATGTATTGAGCCCAAATCTTGTAACTAGAAATGTCAGAGGACTTAGAAGCAAAAACCGATGGACCATTGAATGAATGAGAACTTAGAGACATGAATCTAGAGTTATGTTAGCACAGATAAACATTATAGTGATTGTTTCGATCAATTTGTGATAATGAAATGAGTATTTGGTTGGATCAAAGAAATACCACAAAAGCTACTGTAGTTGACAAGACTAAACCAGAAGGACATGTGACACAAGTTAATACTATTGAGGCTCAGATTAAGAATATGCTAACTCTTGAGTTGTTGACACAGGTCACTAGGGGAGTCACTAAGCATATTATGAGGGCACTGCCACAGATGTAGTCACAGGTGGCTGCATAGTCGTAGATACAGGTGTAACACCATGAGTAGATTTAGGTGCAACAACAAGTACCCCCACCTGAGGTTCCAGTTCATCAAAGGGTGCAGGAGGATGTTGATGATAAGGTGCAGAGGGAAATACTAATGGAGTTACAAAAGCTCTGCCCATCTTAGCTTGATGGCACATCTGATAACATAACAGTTGATCACTCGTACCAGGAGTTTGACGAGCATCTTGACGTGTTAGGGGCAACGAGTCCCCGTAGAGTTGCGCTGATCACCCATCAGTTTAAGGGACCAACTAGGAGTTGGTGGAGGGCACTAACGGCAGATCCAACAGATGAACTAGGATGAATTTAAGGAAGTATTTTATGAGACGTTCTTTGCAAAGGCTACGTTGAGACAAATGCAGTCTGAGTTCATCCAGTTGACTCAGAGAGATATGACTACAGTAGAATATGAGACCAAGTTTATCGAATTGGCCAAATTTTCTTTTGAATTGATCAAGGAAGAAAAGATGAAGGTCAGTCAATTTGTGAAGGGTCTCAAGATTGAGATCCGAAAGGGGATAATACTGATGGGTCTCAAGACGTACAAAGATGTCATAGAGAAGGCATTGTTACTGGAGCATGAGCTGAACTTCGAGCATAAGTTAAGGAAAAAAAAGAGGCTAGGCAATAGCAAGGATTACCATGGCAATCGAAAGATGCAAAACAAGAACCAGCCTCAGAAGCATCAGAACAATGCCAAAGTTGACAAACAGATAGCTCGAAGAGACAGAACATGCCTTAACTGTGGCTAAAAAGGACATCTTGCAAAGGATTTTCATAATCGAGGACCACAGAGGTAGAACCAATTGCAAGGCAATGGTTAGGATGAAGATCAAGGTCGTCGAGTCCAACAAAAACCATCTCAACAACAATCCTAGCCACAACAACAACAATAGAGTAGGCATAACAAACCTGAGTGTTTGCTATAGAGGATGGGCAACTAAACCTAGCACCGACTATCAAAGGTACTTTTCTATTATCTAATGTTGCTGTAAAAATATTGTTTGATTCAAGTGCCACTAAGTCGTTTGTGTTAGAAGACTTAGCTAAGAGGTTACAACTAGCGACTTCCTGCAATACCCCAAAATTTAATAACGCACACACGTCATTTCGAAAACTAAAATACAAATAAATTAATAAATAAGTAGGGAGAAATATTCTATACCGTAATCATGTAAAACAAGTAGGCAATGGCAACTATGAACATGCAGAAAAAAATAATAACAATAATGATGATAAGGAATAAAATAAGTAAATTATTATGAAAACAATGAAAAATCAAAAATTTTGGTGGGGAACAAAAAAGAAAGAGAAAACTTCTTCATTCTCACGTTTTGGGCAACAAAAGAAGTCATGAAAAAAGGGGCCTGCGTGGTTACAATAGCACGAAACTTGTGAAAAAAATATAATAATAAAAATACTTTACGCCTGTGATCATATAAACTAGGTTATATGTAAACAAATAATCAAACATTTTTTCACCTTAAAATAATTTTTACACTCAAGCTCTTGGGCAAGAAAAAGAAAAAAAAAGAAAAAAACTTCATTATCACGTTTGGGTGAAAAGAAGATCAGAAAAGGGAAGAAAAAAGGAAAGAAAATCAAAATAAATATTTTTTCCGCTTTATGGTGATTGCAGTAGGGTTGAAATAAACCCAAAGTAAAAAACATTTAATCGTAAAATGGGGGGATTTGTGGCTAGTCTTCACAAAGTAGGAACTATATATATATATATATATATAAATGTAGCGGTGAACTACGTTTCTATGTGACAAATAGAGGAGAATAGAAACACAACTCACAATCGCTTTTCTGCATGAAGGATGAAGGAAAAATAGAAGGAAACAGAGAAGAGAAGAAGAAAAGGAAAGAAAGAAAGAAAGAACAAGAAACAAAAAAAAAAGGGAGAGCAAAATGCAGTGTATTGCTACGTCTTCATGGCTGGCGAGTAGATGAAGAGGAAGAAGGAGAGAGGGAAGAAGAAGAAGGAGAGAAGGAAGAAGAAGAAGAAAAAAGAAAGAGGAAGGAGGAGAGCAATAGTGTTGTTGCGTCCTCACGCGACGAAGAAGAAGCAGCAACTTCAACTAAAATGTCCGCGCGAAGAAGAAGAAGAACGAGCTGGAAGAGCTTGCTACTGCGTGCTGGTGCGAATGAAGAAGGCGAACAATAGAGGAATCGCATCTTCTGGGAAAATTTGTGAAGATGATGCCGTAAATTCATAAAAAACGCATCAGAAACACCATCTGATTTCGTTGCGGGTTTTGGAATGTATTGAGCACAAAAAAAAATCAAATCTACGAAGAAAACAATTAGATCCGTGATGGAAGAATGCAAATGAAAATGGGCTTTACTGAAGCATGGATCTCCATGAGCGCAGATCTGTGAGCTTGTTGCTCGTGCGAAGGTAAAAATGACAAACTCTCTCTTTGAATCAAGTTTTTCCTATTAGACATTTACATTTCCTATGTGAATGTGGTTTCCTTTGAAGCATGAATCGTCTGAGCTTTTGCAAGGACCTCGCATTTATCCCTTCACATTTGAAACTTCATAATTCAAACCCTTGTATGTGAAGTATTGCATTTTGAAAACTCTAGCTGTGATTTCTTGCACTAGACCCTCACATTCAAGACTCTTACAATTGAATGCTCGCATTTGAGACCTTTGTGTTTTAAATAGTAAATGTTGGTGTGTTTGAATGCAAAACACTATAAGAAACGACGAGATGTTCATGGCACACGAGGGTTGCGTTTTCTAAAAAATCTTGTGAGTACCTCCACGACTTGTTGTATGGTTCATGACGTCGGAATATTAAACCTACACTTGGGAACCCTTATATATATATATAGCAAATCTCTTTCGGTCTTGCATTATGACAAAATAACCGATAAAGTGTTTGAAACATCCTAGCTAATGTAATGGAAGTGTTTGCATGTTTTGTATTTTGGTTTGAATAATGCTAGAGATATTTAGCGACGATCCACTAGATTTTCGAGCTCACCTGATTTTCTTTTTAAGGTGACACATGACGCTACATGAATCAACCCACACTACGGAGGACTGTTTATTTTGTTGAAACCTCAATGGAGAGGTTATTGAATGTTTTATCTTTTCTGTATTTAGATTCAAACTGGGTATGTGCCCCTTATTTTTGAAATGGCTTGTAAAATCTTATACTTCACATGTTTTAGACTTAGGCCTTTTAAGCTACATGTTTGTGTTCAGTGAAAATTCATTTCAAGGTTTTGAGATTTTTTTTGTTCATAAAATTTGAACTGCGCACTTAACTTTTTGTACTACTTTGTGACTACTTATAAATGGTTTGAACTGTAGTCATTTGGGTTGTATTTTTTTAAATGAAATATAGATTTCCTTTTCAATTGATTTCCTTGTAATTTAAATGGGTTGGGCTTATTTTGTGATCTTTAAATTGTTTTGAATCTTGGGCTTTGACACCTTACACGTTACATTAGAAATTTTTTTAATTATTTTAAAAAATTATTCCCAAAAAAAAGAAACAATCACATTTCTATTTAAATGAAAGTTTACCATCATTCGATAGAAGAACTTGAAAGAAAAGTTTTCAAAGAAAGGGATAGAGAGAAAATGAATTAAATAGTGCTTCGGTTCTCGGAGGACAATGACTACGTGTACGGCTTCTCCCATAGAGTGGGCGCGCATCTCCACACGAGGGCCCAATGTTTCACAACTTCTCCGAGACCGGGGGCCAGGGTGTTACAAAGCTTGTATCAGAGCATAGGTTGTAGAAGCCTTGGACAGATATTTAAATAAATGGATAGATGTCACTTTAGGTGATTAGGTTGCTAGAATATAGCAGTGACACCAATGCATCCCAAGTTTACTTCCAGGTGAGACGCTTGTCCTGAGAGGTGTCCTGAATAGTTTGAGGTTTTCTCGGAGAGGTGTCCTTAACGGTTTGATTCCCATCTTCAGGTCGAGTGTCCCTGATGGTTTGACGCTTGCTTCGAGGAGGTGTCTTTGATGGTTGATGCCTACTTTGAAAGTGTACCTCGAGTAAATTTCAGACCGTGGGTATTAAAAGAAAAGTCGTGTCAGTGTTGATTCAGCAAAAGAATCTTTCAGCTGAAGGATGAGACCTTAGTGACCGTAGACAGAGATTGGGTGTTGCCATGAAGGCATAGTGGATCATAAACATAAATAAAAGCTTTTACGACATAAGCTAAAGACTAAAAATGTGTGAAAAGGAACACTTGATTGGTCAGGACATGAGATAAGGATGATCATATATCTCTGGTTTCTATGTGGTATGGGACATATAGGAATTCAAGGATAGGGAGGAATCCTAGACTCAGAGACTGATGGGCCACATTTGGTGAATGGTTGGTGACTTTGGAAGAACTTTTTTTCCCTATTCTTGGTTGGTATAGGACGATCAAGTATAGTAGGGCTTGGGAGGCCTTAGTTGTTGAGACATTTGCGAAATTGTTTGGTTGTAGTGAAATATCTAAGTGGAAGCCTGTGTCGGTGGGCAAGGGTGGTATGGGACACACGAACTCGAAGGCACAGATGGAAGCTTGGAATTTTGCTATGCTAGTGTGAATTGTTAAATTGGTTGAAATGTTTGATGCATGATATGTTATTAATTATACTTAAAAAAATGATTTTTATTAAAATATTGCCATGTAAAAAGCCAAAAATCCTATACCCTAAAAATATACACATGAGGACTTGAAACCTAAATCAAAACTTAGAAGCATGAACTGATGGGTCACAAAATGAATTAAAAACTTAGATACATAAATCTAGAGAAACGGTAGTACGAATAAAACAAGAAAATTACTTTCAATATATATATATTGAAAAAAAAGAAAGGGGTTGGTATCTAGAGTGTTGAAAAAAAAAGAAAGGGGTTGTGTAACCCAGATTGAATTCGAAATTCAATATATGTGTTTCTCAATATTGAATTTTTTTCGTTTCAACATGATTAAACTATTGGATGCTAAAGTAACTTTTTACCTTGTAGATAATGGCGAGAACAAGGGTAAATACAAAAAAGGAAAACAATTAGAGATGCCAACACAAATGAGTCGAGGCAGAGGGATGGGGGGACCCCAGGGGTAGCAGTGCCAGTAGGGGCAATGGTGACGCTCAAGATGACCACTGAGATCACTCAAAGAGTAGTGGAGCACGTCATGAGGATGACAGAAAGCCTAGGGAAATACATGAGATACCTATTGTACGAGAATATGCATATGTGTTTCCAGATGATTTACCTAGAATCCCACCACACAGACAATTAGAGTTCAAGATTTAGTTACATCCAAACACTGATCCCATAGCCATTCCACCTTACAAAATGGCACTAGTAGAACTGAGTGAGCTGAAGATACAATTGGACGAACTCCACGAGAAAGGATTTATCAAACCCAGCGAGTCCCCATGGGGAGCTCTAGTATTGTTTGTGAAGAAAAAGGATGGATCCTTGAGATTGTGTTTGCCCTGAAGATCTAGAGACATATCTCTATGGGAGAGTTTTGATCTATTTTCATATCATAAGAGCCTGAAATACGTTCATATTCAGAAGGAATTAAACTTGAGGCAGTGAAGGTGGGTAAAATTTTTGAAAGACTATAATTTTCAGCTGCACTACCATCTGGGCAAGGCCAATGTGGTGGCCGATGCACTTAGTAGAAAACTCAGTAAGAAAGATAAGGAAAGATGGTAGATGTATTAGTTGATTAGTGAGTATAACTTGGGTATTACTTCAGATGAGAAACGGGTGTATTTGTATGTTATGACTTGCTAACCGGATCTCTTACACCAAGTCAGAGATCTGCAGAAAAGTGACAAGTAGATTGTTAATCCCACAGAAGGGAACTAAACAGTTTGGAATCAAAGGAAAACTATCACCGAGATTCATCATTACATTTGAGATACTTATATGGGTTGGTGAATGTGCACACAAGCTGGACTTGTCGAATTGAATGTCCTCAATTCATAACGTGTTTCACGTGTCGATGCTGCGAAAGTACGAGCCAGACCCCTCACAAGTTATACACTGGGACGGGATCATACTTCAAGACAATGCGACTTACAAGGAATTGGCAGTCAGAATATTTGACTGTAAGGTGGAGAGTCTCAGGACCAAGGACATTCTTTTGGTCAATGTGTTGTGGAGGCGTCATGATCTAGAAAAGGCTACCTGGAAATTGAAAAGTGAGATGTGGACAAAGTACCCGGACCACTTCACCAGAAACACCTGACAAAACAACATCATACAGGTAACCTATTCTTTTAAATTTCGGGGACAAAATTTTTTCAAGGGGGTAGGTTGTAATACCCTAAAATTTAAAAACACACAAACGTCATTTTGAAAACTAAAATACAAATAAATAAAAAATAGGGAGAAATGTTCTATACCATAATCATGTAAAACAAGTAGGTAATGATGACTATGAACGTGTGAAAATAAAGTAGAGGCAATTTAGACTAGAAACAACCCAAGAATGTAACAGAGATAAGAAGTTTCGTAGGGTTGGCAGGATATTACTGCAAGTTTATTCAAGACTTCTTAAAGTTGGCTGGGCCCATGACTAAACTAACCAAGAAGGAGGAAAAGTTCATTTGGAATGAGAAGTGTGAGAAATCATTCCAAGAAATGAAAAAGAGCTTGACTTTAGCCCCCATATTCGTCACTCCTACACATGGGTTGAGATACATCCTACATACTGATGCATCGCAAAATGGATTAGGTGTTGTGCTGATGCAAGAAGGAAAGGTCATTGCATATGTCTCATGATAGTTAAAAATATATTAGAAAAATTAGCCTACTCATGATTTGGAATTAGCTACAATTGTGTTTGCACTAGTGATCTAGAGGCATTACCTCTATGGAAGGGGATTTGACCTATTTTCTGATCATAAAAGCCTAAAGTATATTTATATCTAAAAAGAAATGAACCTTAGGCAACAAAGAAGGATGGAATTCCTGAAGGATTATGACTTCCAGCAACATTACCATCCAGGAAAGGCTAATGTGGTAGCCAATGCTCTTAATAGAAAAAATAATAAGAAGGATGAATAAAAAGGGTGGATGTACCAGTTAATCAGTGATTACAATTTGGAAGTAACTTTAGATAGGGAAAAGAAATACCTATATGCTATGACTTGCCAACCAGATCTCTTACGTTAGACAAGGGATGAACAGAAGTAGTAGGATAAGTAAATAATCGATCTGACAGAAGGTGTCAAATAGGGCAAACATTCTGATTTTAGGATCAATGCTAAGGGCACACTAAAACTGGGAGACAAAATCTATGTTTCGGAGAGTGGGCAAGTAGAAGGACCATACTAAATGAAACCCATCAAACTAAGTATACGATGCATCCATGAGGTATAAGATGCACTAAAACCTCAAGAAAACATGTTGGTGGAGAGGTATGAAAAGCGACATAGTCAAGTATGTCTCTAAATGCCTAACCTATCAGTAGGTAAAGGCAAAACATAAAAAGACAACTGGGATGTTACAACTGCTTCCGATCCCAAAATGGAAGTGGAACAACATCGCCATGGACTTCGTTAGTGGTCTACCAAAAACCAAAAGGGGGAAGACACAGTGTGGGCATTTGTAAATCGACTCACAAAGTTGGCTCATTTTCTGCCTGTAGGATCCACAGATCCAGTTGGAAAACTTGGAGAACTCTATGTTAAGGAAATAGTAAGGCTACATGGTGTACCTAAGACTATAGTGTTAGACAAAGATTTCAGATTTACTTCTCAGTTATGATAGAGCTTGCAAAAAGAACTAGGCAATAAATTCACCATGACCATTGCATTTCATCCTCAAACAGATGGACAATCTAAAAGGGTCACATGAATACTAAAAGGTATGTTGAGATCTCATGTCCTTAATTTCAGGGAAACTGGAGCGAATACTTGCATTTGGCAAAATTTGTTTATAATAACAATTATCAGGCAAGTATAAAGATGATTCCATATGAAGCTTTATTTTGCAGACCATTTAGATCACCATCATGTTGGGCCAATTTTGAAGACCATGTGCTTACAAGGTCGGACTTGGTGTAAGAAATGAATGATCAGGTTAAACATATTCAAAAAAGATTGGTCATGACACAGAACAAACAAAAGAGTTATGCCAACAAGAGGAGAAGACCTCTAGAGTTCCAAACAAGTGATAGAGTATTCTTGAGGATCAGCCCTTAGAAGGGGATCAAGCAATTCAGATATAAAGGAAAGCTATCTCAGAGATTTATTAGTCCATTTGAAGTACTTAGATGAGTTGGTGAATGTGCCTATGAATTAGACCTACCAAATAGAATGTCCTCGATCAACAACGTATTACATGTATCGATGCTGTGAAAGTATGAACTAATCCCCCTCACATCATACATTAGGGAAAAGTCGATATTTGAGATGATGCTACTTACAAGGAACTAGCGATTAGGATACTAGATTGTAAGGTGCAAAGTCTTAGAACCAAGGACATCCATTTAGTCAAGGTTCTGTGGAAACATCATAACATGAAAGAGGCAACCTGAGAATTAGAGAGCAAAATGCGGAAGAAGTACCCAGGCCTCTTCACAAGGAGCATCTAATTAGACAACATCATACAAGTATGTTACTTCTTAAATTTCAAGGATAAAATTCTTTTAAGGGGAGTAGATTGTAATACCCCAAAGTTCGTACAAAATTTGATAACTAAATTTCATAAAAATATTTTGAAAGCAATAAACATTGGAGAATCTATGAAATCATGGTACCTAAGTCATATAATCAGTGAAAAAAGGCTGGCAAGTTAGAACAAAACACAAGACGTTGCATGAAACGAAAGAACACAACAACCACTGACTATTGCGATAGTGAAGCAATGTTCGTGGACTACTGTAGTAGCCTATCATGGTAGTGTGAGCAAAGCAAAACCTAGAAATTGATGTGGTTTTGGCTACCGCAGTAATGTATGGAATATATAAGCCAAATGTTTGTGCAAAAACCCTAATTCAAATTGTTTCATACTGCAATCACGCACCCCCTTCCAGAACTGAAACTAGCTGTCATCTGTGATACTTCTCCTCCTCCCATACACATTCGAAGTCAGTTTTGATCCATCCCATTCCTTTCCTAATCGTCACACAAGCCGAGCAGGAAGAATTGACCAGATAAAACACTACAGTCTGGTTGTAGAGCCTTAGAATTGTCACAAAATGTGGTACAAGGTAAAACGAATTGACAGAGGATTATCCAAGTTCCATATTGTGTTCTCTTGCCAATAGAATCGACTATGATGGTTTATGAAACATTGTTTTGCTCTTTGCAACATAACAGAACCCTAAGGCATCCAAAACATTCTCTTAAGACAAATAAGTGAGGTGAAACAAAGGAAGAAACATAAAGCAACAAGGTATAATTTCATTCTGCTCTATATAATTCGTGGTTTTAGGTTTACATTCCAACAAATTTAGGTCCCATACACAAGATAAATGAGAGAACCACAAACAAGAATGTAGTTTTCAGGAAGTCACGTGTTATTGTGGTAACCTACCACAGTAGTGCACTGTTCACACAAAACTAGACCTTGGTTATCGTGGTAACACGAAGCCCTACCATGGCAACGACGTAAAATTTTGCCTAGAGCACAGACTACCGCAATAGCCTACTGCGATAGTACGATTAACCCTCTCTGCCTACCACGATAACACGATTGAAGTCCCATTTTTGTTTTTTCCAAGCATAGACCTTGATTACATCACTATTTTCTTATACTAATGTGGTACATAATAGAAAACTAGACCAACATATGTCTGTTATAACTTCTTTACACACCATATACTATAGAGGTTGGAGAATCATCAAATTATGATTTAAAAACACTAGAAAGGCATAGATATCTAAGAAAAATGATGTATAATCCTTGAAAGTTGAGAACTCAAGGAGATTTGATTACTAACGCAAGGAATTTAGGAGGTTGAACAAAGAAACAGGTGGAAATGAATATCCTAAACTCTTGGTATTATTTTGGTTTGAATATGAAACATGATTAAATGTTTACTTTTATTGATCGTTTAAAAGTATGCTAGGGATGTGTGTGACACATATGGATGATTGATTGTCTTTTATGACGTTGATAACATGTTGCACTATCCATGAATGTCAATACTATTTGGAACATATGCCATCTATACCATGTGAGGAATAACATAACTTGTTGGACCCTAAGCATGATGTATTATTAATTTAGATCTATTGATTATTTATATCTGGATATTGATATTGTGAACATGCTTGTAGTCACTAAATAAAGATGATTAAGAGAGTTAACCATGTACTGACGAGATAATGCAGATATTGTCGTAGTAGCTAGCATCATTGTGGGTGTTTCCAACCCAAGGCGAGTCTTGATGCTACTATGGTAGTAGTGAGATGGGACTAAGAGTCGAGTTGGAACTTTACTCCCTATACTAATAGTCGAGTTGTGTCTTCACTCCTAAGATAGGATTTCAAATAGGTAACTGGCTTTCATGTGTTTCTTTCAATATTCTAAACCTAATGGGAAATATCGAGGAAAGTCTTTCCAATCTTAACATCAACCTAAACAATTGAACTATATGAAATGCCTAATGCCTGATAAGTGTTTGCATGCTTTATGTTTTGACTTTAATAATACTCAAGAGGTTTTGTATATGATCCATTGGGTTCTTGGGCTCACCCCACTAATTCTTTTTTCAGGTAATCACTGAGACACTTGTACTAACAAGTGAAGACAAGTCATAGGTCGTAGATTTATGCTTCTCGGATTAGGTTGTGTAGGATTAGAAAGCTATTCCTACTTATTAGTTGTAGGGCATGGGTTTACTTACATTCATTATGTTCATTTATCTATTGATGATCATTTATTTGTTGGAGTTGGCCATGGGGCCAAACATTTATTGAACTTCGGCCATGAGGGCCAACATTTGATGATTACTGATAATAAGTCTATTTCATTTAGTTTATCATCCCAGTATTGTTGGTAACTCATGTTATGAATTACTTTGTTGATGACTCTAATATATGATGGGATGTGACCTAGTAGAAATTTACCAGGAGATGATTGAGATATAATAATATCCTAGTTCCCAAATAGCGATATGTGGCTGAAGCAGGAGTAACTGCTTTCTAATGTGATTATGTCTCGAGTTGAGAGACAAGTACGTCATCTATGGTGAATGTGTAAGAATTCGGGAGCTTGATGTTACATAATAACCTATCTTTCATGTTATCATGATGCTAGATTCATGTTTTTAAGTCTTCGATTTGATTAGTGACCTAACAGTTTATTCTTCTAAGTTCTGTTTGAGGATTTTAAAAGTCCACTAATGTTGTTGGGTACAGGGTTTTGGTTTCATGTCTACAAGAAAAGTTATTTACATATTTATGAAGTTTAGACAAAGATAGCATGCATTCAAATAAGCATTCAATCATACAATTTCACACTAGCAAGGCAAAATTCCAAGCTTCCACCAATGCCTTCGAGTTCGAGCACCCCAAACCACTCTTGCCCTTTGATACAAGCTTCCACCCATTGATCTCAATATAGACAAACAATTTTGCGAATGTCTCAACAACTAAGGCCTCCCAAGTCCCACTATACTCAACTATCCAGTATCAGCCAAGCATAGGGAAACAAACTCTTCCAAAGTCATCGATCATTCACCAACCATGATTCATCATTCTCCAAGTTTAGGATTCCTCTATACCCCTGAATTCCTATGCGTCCCATACCACGCAAAAACCAAAGATACAAGATCCTCCTAATCTCATGTCTTGACCAAGCAAGTATTTCATTTTCACACATTTTCAGTGTCTAACCTATGTCCTAAAAATTTTATTCATTATCCACTGTACTACCCTTTGCAATACCTAGTCTCTACCTAAGGTTTCCTTCCTAGACCTAGGGTTTCATTTACCTGGTTGAAAGGTCCTTTCCTCGAACTAGCAACCCATATCCATTTTTGATACTACCTTTGGTATTGTCTTTATTATGTAGTAACTTTGCCCTGTAACACCACTTCTTAATTTTCAAAACTTTTCTCGTAGAGAATTCCTTGATAGAAAATTAGTTTTAGTGTGTTCTTCAATTTCGATCACTTGTATGAGCTATGAGGACAACCTCCAAATCAGGCACTGAGACAAAGTCTGCTTAAATAACTGATCTTTCTCGAATGGGATAACTCATCTCCCTTTCAATGTTTAGCTTTACTCAGGATAAGGCTTACCCACTATCATTTCAACTCATAATCTTTGTATCCAAACAAAACATTTGAAAGAGGATATATATCTTTCAAAATAAAACAATCTTTGTAAGTCAAAATGATTTCAATTTCCAAAATGGGAGGCTGGACATTCTGAACTATTTCAAGGTCAAAACTGTACCTAGTGAGCTACATCCTTAGCTTTTGACTCCTTGTCTGAGCCAACTATGTCTAAGTCTAGATACTCTGCTCAATAGTTTTATTGATACCACCTTTGATATCATAGTAACCATCTTGTTCTAGCTTAGCAACTACCACCCAGGCTCTGATACTATCTTTGGTATCAGACTAAACATCTTTCTTAGTGAGCTACAACCTAAGCTCTGATACTAGCTTTGTAACACCCCGCCCCGTGGCCCATGTCATCTAAAGATAATATGGCATGTCACGTCAAGTGCTTACATGTTAAATATTTCTTTTTCTTGAGCCAGCTGAGAGGCGAGCAGTGTCACATTATATTATTCTTTCTTTTATATCTTTTTTTCTGAGTCCCAAATTCATGAGACTTCCTGAGTAACAATAACTCATATAGAATTTTCATAAGCAATTATGTACTCTGAAATCTTATGATAAAATAACTCAATATCAAGGTATACAAGGACCTTTGACTTTATTTAATAACACAACTCTTAAATTTAAAGGAAAACTAGGGCCAATATACCCAACTTAAACGAAGTTCTAACATCATAAAGGTAAACTTTGAAATGAAAAATTGCTAAGTAAACACTTGCGGCCTTTGATCATCAATTCCCTAAAAGGTTCAAAAAGGAGGGATGACCTCAAAAGCCAAATGGATCATCCCAAATATTTAGGTCATTATTTCAACAAATAAGACATACATGTCAAGCACATTGAGATATTAAATGATTCAAATAATTCATTATTCAACAGTTGTCGTTAAAACCGAAAGAGATCAACCTTTATGTTTCGATTTGAATGAGAGAGGTCAATCCTAAAACTCAAACCTGTGTTGGTGAAGTGGGATCAATTCTAAAACCTAGTGCACAATGGGGGTCAATCATGAAGCCTAGTTTTAAGTCAAAATCAAAATACCGAAAAGTCGGGGTTGGGGTTGGAACACACACGATGAAATCCTTCATCACATCGATACGTGGTTATAATCTTTATAAATCTTTTGTTAATTTCAAAATGAGGCAGTCATGTATTTAACTAAGTAAAAACATGAAATAATCATGTGAGCATGGTAAACATCATAAGCACAGAGTATACAACTCATGCATCTTTATTCATGTAATTCTAAGCATGTGTATTCTAGACATGGCATGTACATTCAATTCACATTTAGAATATGTATATTTAAAACATAATCACACATGAAATCTTATTGAAATCAAAATAATAAACTAAAACCCAGAAGTCATCTCCACCTTATATGCTTAACCCTTATTCTTGTATTCCAAGTCTCCTCAAGCCTTCAACTTTGAAGCTTAAGATTCAATGGGTTATTTTTTTATGATAGTAGTGTCTCTATGTTTTTGAATCATGCTCTAATGGTTCCTTACCAAATATGGTCTATAATATGTAAGAATATCACACTAGAAGAGCCTAATTATGTTATTGGGTCTATGTAACATGGTTGGAACAGGCATTACTGTGATATCCAGAAGGCAGGGGTGAAAAACAAAAATTTCAAGGGCATGTTTGCAGTAGGCTACCATGGTAACCAGTGGACATTGTGAAATTCAGTTGCATTACTGTGGTAACTAGAAGGTGTTTTCAAAATTTGGATATACTATCACGGTAGGCTACCAAAATAGTCTAAGTGGATTTTTCCAGAAATAGGTGAAAACAATGACACTACTACAGTAACTAATAGAAAAATATAATTTCTAGGTTTGTTTCTCACATCTCTTGTTTTCCTACGATTATTACATCCTACTACATCAACTTCTAAACCAAGGAGCAAATATTTGGGACTGAGATAAGGTGATTATACCTTCATTGCACCTTTAAATCTTTTTTTGCTCCAAGAGAACACCAAACAGAGTGTTCTTGCTACTGTGATGCAGAATCCTAATCTTACTACTTTAATTGTTGTTTGGAACAACTAAGGAATGAAAAGGTATTTAGAAGTAGTCTAGGAGAGCAAGAAGAGAACTGGGTCATTCTTGCTAGGGTGAGAAGAATGTTGTGGTTGGGTAAGGTTTGTATAGAGTTTCAATGGACAAATTTTGGGAAGTTTGAGTTGATTTCTTTGTATAATCTTTCTAATTCTTTGTATTTTCTTGTTTCCCATGCACAAACATTAGCAAGTTTTGATTTTGGAAGTTGCCAATACATTAGAAGTTTCCCATAGTGGTTTGGCAACTTTCCAATTTGTTTTCGCGCTACTTTTACACGTATTACCGCAGTAACCAGAACCATATTTCTATTTCGTCTTTTGGGCAACCAATACATTAGGGAATTCTCCACCGTGGTAACTAGAGCACTATTGTGTTTTATGGGTAGCGTTCCACTACCACGGTAGTCATTTCTATTACTATGGTAACCAGTGGACATCTTTTGTCTTGTGTTCTATTTTTCACATTTGACTTATAATTCTCTTGCATCATAATTTCCATGTATTTCCTAAGATTATTTCAATCAAATAATTTTTCTTAAATTTTTATTTATCAAATTTTCGTACAGATTTCAGGTTATTACACTATTACTTCAAATTATGCATTTTTCCCAATCTATTCTTAAATGTAAAGAAAAAGAGAATAACTTAACCTTTGATTGTCAATTTATTCTTCTAATGTGTTTTGAGAACTTCGCGAGCGACTTTTAGATGCTCCCTTGTTCTTCTTTGACAGCTCTAGGGTTTTGTAAAAGTTTAAAATGTTTTAAAATAAGAGAAAATAGAGTTTATATAGAGAACCTCAATGTAGTATCCCAGTTGTATTAGAATACATAACTGTATACGTTAGTTGCATAACACACTAACTATACTATAGGTATTTTATGTATAAATTGCATGAGTTTAATAATAAATTAATTTTATTTGTTCACATTTAGTTACATATGCATTTAGAGCATTTTTGCATGACTAGTTGCATATTAGCATGATTTAATTTTTTTCTAGCATTTTTATGTGAATATAATGTTCGAGAATGATTTTGAGTGTCTATGTAGGTTTAGAATGAATCAGAATAGCAAATAACAACACAAGAGAAGTAAAGGATGGTTGAAAATATAAATATCATGTTACTGGTTACCTAGGTAATCATTTCAATGACCTAGGTAATCAGAGGAGAAGAAAGACAAAGAAAAGAAACAACTCACTGATTACCGCGGTCGGTGGTCTAGTGATCGCGGTAACCAAAATGTGTTTTGAATGAAGAACAGGCTGACTACAGTACACAGAATGGAGGAAATATGAGTTTTTATTGAAGGACGATGCTGACCGCGGTCACACAATTAATTGTCGGGGTTTTCGTATTTTTAGATTCTTTTTTAGTGCAGGACTATAAATAGAAAAGGTAATTAGAGCTAAAAGATACCCAATTCGAAAAATATCACTTGTGACGACTGAGAAAGGCAAAAACCAGTGTTTCAAGGAGGGATTGAAGATTTTCACCAAGATTTGAGTATGATTAAATTTCTTTTTCATTGTTTAATGTTTGCTATTATTCCAAGGTCTAGCTAGTTAGTTCTGTTTGTTTGGGGATGTGATGTCCAATGTATGAACTGTGATCTCTTGTCAATGCTATTGATTTAGAAACTACATTCTATGTTGTGTATTCTTAATGCTTTATGTTTACTGGCTATAGACATGACGAGCCCAAAGCATTAGACTAACTCGAGAGAGAGGTCTAATGGGTGGTTATCGCAATATAGACTTAGAATAGTTGATTGACCAGAGGGTTGTTGGCCTATCTAGGGAGTTGCATAGGATTTTTGATCACATAACATTAGGTTGTTGATCAAGGACTTCAGGAGAGGGAATTATAAGGCAACACTAATAGATATTGGAGCGCCTCAGGAGAGGGTTTCAATTGCCAGTGCTAGAACTCATAGTGTAGATATTTCATGATCTAAATCAAGAATCATAGGTCATATAACGACATTCATTATCCTAGACATCCATTTTACACAGTTTTCTAAATACAGAATTATTATTTTTACTAGGATAAATTTTAGTTTAGAATTTGATACATTCATGTCAATTGGAGTCTTGATAAAATGAAAACCAACGTTAAATTGGGCTTTAAGATATTGTATTAATTCAATTTGTCCCTAATTCAATTTGTCCCTAAGGACGATATCTGGTCTCAACAGTTAATACTAGTGTGAACCTGTATACTTGCAGGGATATCAACAGTAAATTATTTTTTATTTTCGTTTATTTTGGGCCCCACAAAATCTTTTATTTATTTTTATTTTTGGATTGTTATACTGAGCCTATTTATAGTGTTATTGGCCATGACAATCCTACTTGGAGTGATTAGGGAGGTGCATAATTGTTTTGGTAGGGGCGTGGTGTTGATCAACAAGTTATGAGGGCATGCAACAGTGGATTGAGCAAGTTGAGAAGCAGTGAAGTGGTGGTTGAGCCACCATTAACAAATGTTGTTCATTCGCAAGTGTCAATCTTGATGGAATAACTTCTTTTGACTAATGATTGTAACCACATGGGAAAGGCTCATCGGGTGTGCCAGATATGGTTGGAAAGCTGCATGGCACTCTGAGGGTTCTTGGATTAACATAGAAATTGAGGCAAAAGTGCATCATTGACTAGTTTAGTGTAGCACATTACTCGGAGATGTGTAGAGCATTGTAGAATAGTGTTTCCTAGGTAGTTGTTCATACTATAACATTCAACAATAGTATTTTTCACTTTTTTGATGCCTTATGGCATTTGACATCGAACTTTTTATTTATTTTGCCCATTTTGAACCTTAATTAATTTATTGGTCATTCTAGATTTGCATGTAATTATGGTTTACTTGATTGATTTTTAGCCTAGATAATTATTGTTAATCGTGGTAAATTATACTTAAAATTTTAGATTATTACATATACTGTAAAGAATGAGAATAGAACCTCATAAGTGAAAGGCATGTTTGAAGTGTAGAAATCAATCATGAATGACTCGAACACATGTAAATGTAGGGGTCATGGTAAGAAAATGGAAAATTTATTTGAATAGTGTGGTTTGGATTGACAAAACTAAACCAATACAGGATAGGTCTTGGTTTTAGGATGATGAGGACAATCACATTTTGTCGTCTTGACAAGACCAAGACACTTCTTATGTGCTCAATCATGTCATGCAATCCCCTTATTTTCTTAAGATTGTTGGTGAATGGACCAAATATCACAAACCCGAAGTACATATATCATTTCCATGACAAAAAATACATATTAAAAAAATTACAAAGCCAAAAAATACATATATCTTATTTTCTTAAGATTGTTGGTGAATGGACCAAATATCACAAACCCAAAGTACATATATCATTTCCATGACAAAAAATACATACTAGAAAAATCCAATCATCAACATAATTTAGAAGTTAACATCCAAAGCATATATGTTTGAATCGTATCCAAAAATAAAGCAACAACCATCATTCTCTTAATATTCATAATTCACAATGTACTCATATCATTCCAATTCAACTTGAGGAGTATCCAAGTGTACTACGTCATCTTTGTTGACCTTGCGCTTTGTCTCTTTAGGGACATTTACATTATGCATCCATATGCTTGTGGGCCTCTGTATGCATGCCAATCGAGTGAAATAGGTAGCATTGGAGATGTTGGCTCCAATAAGATCTAGAAAACAAAAAAGTTGATTTTTTATCGAATGTATTTTATGAGTTTGGTAGAAAATCAAGTGAATAAGAAATACATAGTTGTTTCCTTTAGTTTTCATTGTTCTCATAACCTATGTTAATCATTTATTGGGATGGAAGTGATGGTTCTTCGCTTTTTGAGGAGCAATGTCACACGTCGTTCGATTGATATGAGCAATACACAATGTTGTAGGTATTTTACTATTAGCGAAACCATATTCAGTAATGTTAACTATTTTCACAGTATTGTCACTGTAGTCTAAAGCCATTTTAACACAACCTAAAATAGTTGTATAGTACACCTTAAATTGTTAGTGCTCTCTCACCAAGTTTAATCTCACCTACCTCCTACTATCTACTCTCATACCTATGCCAGTCACAATGACTTGACAACCACAATTGCAATTGGCCATAACATTTACCACTTGAATTATTTATTAATTTAAACCACTTTGTAGTTTATCCCAATAACCTTTACCTATATTTGAGTTTGTTATGTAAGCCTGCTTTAATGTAGTCTCTAATTAGGAAAAAAAATCAAAACTTGCAAATAAGATGTGCTCAAATAATGATGGTTCTCTTTTGTGAGTGTAATAAAGTTTTTGGATAGTTTTCCTTATGTTTTCATTTTCTTTGCATGCACAATAACAGAAGAGGAGCAAGGGACAATTATCTCGTGATCTTTTATGCAACTAGCTCTTGTAGGCATCATTACTTTCAAATTCTACATTGTTGATAATTAAAAATAAGAATCTCCTCTTAAAATATATAAGTGGTGTTTGATAACTCTGCTTTCAACCTCTACAAAAATTAATGGGTAATAAAAATTTATTTTTGAAAATTAACCTCTTATTGAAATAGATTCATAACCTCTACAAAAAAGAAAGCAAAACAAACGTTTGACTTATTTAAATAGAGATTGAACCTTTAATACAATTACAGATTGGAGATGAACTAGAAATAGAGATTTAAGTAGAGTCACGAAACACCACTATAGTCCAACTGCCTAACTTTTTTTGCTAGAATAATGTTAAAAGTTTTCCTAATGAGTATCAACATTGTACAACATTATAGGCATTTGAGCTTATTGATAGAAGCAAGCTCATAGGCACAAGGTAGTCCATGCTTTTTGTGTATGCACATATTCACATGTGATTGAATCCAACGCAACACTGTGTGCATATGCTACCTCTTCCAATATCTTGTCTAAGGTAAGTTTGGAGATGATCCACTCAAATGCATGTATGTAGCATCTTGCTATTTGTGTGCCAAAATGTTAAACTTCTCTCAAATGAGTCCTTGATCTTGGTATGTTGTAGCTCAATCATGAAATTAATCATATTTCATACTATCTCAAAATTACTTTGAGATAAACCTAAATATTTCTTTTACTAGCATGTGCACTCTTCACCCGATTTATTGTAATATTCCCAAGGTGTATAACTTCATTGATCCACACGTTCACAAGTTCTTTATGGAGGTCCAACCAAGTTGTCTTCAAGTAAGTTAGCAAATCCTTTAGCCAATCATACTCTGCCTCAAGTTTTTTGAGAAGTTGGTCGCATACATTCATTGTTTCAGAGTACACCAACTTGTTCCATTTCATTCTCTATAAAGGCTTCGAAGTAATTATCCTCATCAAACATGTTCATGGATTTGGCTAACACATTCTTATCTCTATGCCATGTACAAAGTAAGTTAGTTGTCTTTGGAAATACAAATGAAATTGCTTGCATCAAAGTCAACTCCCTATCAGTAGCATTAACCTTAGGTAAAGGGTATCCATCCTACAACTCCCTCAAATGCTAGAGCGCTCACGTGTAGTTTTCTTCACTTTCAAAAGACAAACACAAATACAAGTGATTATATCATTTCCATGAATGTAACACTATCAATTTATAGTAATGAATATTTGTGACAACCCATGTTTTGATGTATAAAATTTTCAGGTTCGATATATGTATTTTCGAAAAGTTTAAATAAAATACATGAATTATCCTCAATTTTTCTCAATTTTGAATTATTTATCAGAGAAAATTGAAATAATCTGAAAAAAATGTGATTTTGATGAGAAAATACATGAGATTATAAGGAAAATGTGATTTCTTGAGAAAAATAATTTTTGGGATTAATTATTGAATTTTTGAAATAAGTATGAAATTTTTGGTGTAATTAATGAAATTTTTAGGAGAAAAATGTAAATTTTGATGGATTATTCAATTTTTAGGAGAAAATAATGGAATAAATGAGAAAATGATGTATAATTGGAGATTTTGATGAGAAATGGTGAAATGATAATTTTAATGATTTTAGAAAAAAAAATGTAAATTTCGGATGTATATATGAGGGAGGTGGGAGGGGGGGGGAAGCCTGGGCCCGAGTGGCCTAGGCCCCCAGCGAGCCAAAGCCCGTGCGGGCTCGGGCAGATAAGCCAAGGCCCGGGCGCCTAGTTCCCAAGCTTGGCATGCGCAGGCCGGCCCAACTGGGTTGGCTCGCCCACGTGCCCCAAGGGGCCCAGCCCTGTTTTCTTGCCCATTTGTGCGTTTTTCTTGAATTTTCATCCGATTTTTGGGCATTTTGGTGTTTTTCCCAAAAGAAAAACCATGGAAATCCATGGTTTTGCCATCAAAGTAAAGCCTCAATTTTGGCCAATGAATGTTGCCAACTAGGCAGCCAACATGTGAAGCTGAGAGCCACCTAGATCGCCACATGTCACCCCAATGTGTGATGCAAACACACAATCATGTAACAAAACCATCTCTTGAGTTTGAATTTTTAGATTTTCATATCTCTGTAGCCATCTTCATGAACCCATATCTCCTTCATTTCTTAGCCAAATCCTTTGAATCTTAGCTTGTTTTAAAGCTTATACTACCCTCTACGAATTCCTACAAGTGGTTTGTTGGATCTTGGAGCCATCTGAAGCTGAAACTACAAGGAAAGGGGGTTATTCTCAAGGTTTCAAACCCAAAAAACTGAAAAGGTAGTGTTGATCTGAACTTCGTAGGGTTGGTTCATACCCCATCCGAGGTCCATTTTGGACGTATGATAGCTTGTTGAAAAAGTTGAAACGTTTACTTTAACTTTCCTTTTGTATGAAATAGCAAATAAACTGTAAAAGTATGTCAAAAACAGGGCCAAAGTGGACTGCTCACTAACTATGATAGCAGTTTTTCTGAAAAGTAGTGTTGGAGGCAACTTTGGACCACCAGTTGAAGTGGATAAGAGCATTGGATCAAGCCAAATTCTCACTTTGAGGACTACAAGAAGGTATAAGTTTTGAACCATAACCCTTTGTGAATATGTTTTACCATGCTTGCCAATGTGC